>CAJHNH020000990.1:614189-686689 GCA_905116865.2 Candidula unifasciata | reverse complement strand
AGAAGAAGAAGAAGAAGAAGAAGAAGAAGAAGAAGAAGAAGAAGAAGAAAGAAGAAGAAGAAGAAGAAGAAGAAGAAGAAGAAGAGAAGAGAAGAAGAAGAAGAAGAAGAAGAAGAAGAAGAAGAAGAAGAAAGAAGAAGAAGAAGAGAAGAAAGAAGAAGAAGAAGAAGAAGAAGAAAGAAGAAGAAGAAGAAGAAGAAGAAGAAGAAAGAAGAAGAAGAAGAAGAAGAAAGAAGGAAGAAGAAGAGAAGAAGAAGAAGAAGAAGAAGAAGAAAGAAGAAGAAGAAGAAGAAGAAGAAGAAAAGAAGAAGAAGAAGAAGAAGAAGAAGAAGAAGAAGAAGAAGAAGAAGAAGAAGAAGAAGAAGAAGAAGAAGAAGAAGAAGAAGAACATGGCTGTGACGAAAGACCCTAGAATGGCTATAGACACATGAATTCACGCTCGTATGCTTTCAGGTGATTCTATAAATATGATTTAAAAAATCAAATCCGGATCCATGCAAAGAGGGCGCTGTCATTCATTACAACAATCAGTGCTCCGTTTCATTACAATTATATTTGTTCCAGGATACGCCGGTGTGAAAAGCAACGAGAAGGCGGATAATCGTGCAGGCAAAGTCACCTAAGGTAATGGAGCTTTTATGGACAAAATGGACATAATCAATGCTATACGCGAGGCAGCACCTGTTGGAGATATCAAAAGTGAAGATAATCATGTTCTCTAACTTGATTGCGAGGTCTAGCTATACTAAATGGTGTAGTGCAACATGAAAACCATGCAAAATCTTACAATCACTACATCAACCAATACAGAACAGGAGTCGTCAACATAAACACACTGAGAAACATACATACGAGAAGATCTGAGTATTTATGGGTATGCGCGAGGTGCAAGGATGAAGATCTTGAAATAAAAAAACAATAATGAACAAACAATCTCTTCGTGAGTCTGCTTCTTTCAAGACATCTTCATTAATCTTTTTTTTTTTTCTGTTTAGCGACCGCAACACGCCAGATAGGGAAATCCCATATTAAAGGGGCAATTCGGGTTAGTAGTAGTCGCCATATAATAATAATGTAATTTTACTACGTGTGTGATAAACATGTGTTTATTTCCACAATAAAACAGAAACAGACTGCCATACTTCCAGACAGTCTTGTCAAATGGACTAACTGCGTCGGGTAAGCCGGTAGAACACGGAAAACAAAAACAAAAAAAGTAGCAACTGTCGGAGGGACGGCGAAGCAATGAGCTCACATTACTACTGTCTAGACTTGGGGCTTAAATGCCTGTGTGTGTTACAGTCGAAAGTATTAATTGTGGTGTATATTTAAGTCCTGCCCTCTGGTGTCTCCCTTTTTCTATCTGCCTAACGATCTATCTGTCTGTCCGTCTGACTATGTGTGTATGTGTGCCTAGAATAAGAAGGTGAAGAAGATGAAGGAGGAGGAGGAGGAGGAGGAGGAGGAGGAGAAGAAGAAGAAGAAGAAGAAGAAGAAGAAGAAGAAGAAGAAGAAGAAGAGGAAGAAGAAGAAGAAGAAGAAGAAGAAGAAGAAGAAGAAGAAAAGAAGAAGAAGAAGAAGAAGAAGAAGAAGAAGAAGAAGAAGAAGAAGAAGAAGAAGAAGAAGAAGAAGAAGAAGAAGAAGAAGAAGGAGAAGAAGAAGAAGAAGAAGAAGAAGAAGAAGAAGAAGAAGAAGAAGAAGAAGAAGAAGAAGAAGAAGAAGAAGAAATCAAATTATATAATTGTTTTCTCTCGCAACAATAGGCTACACAGAACAATATACTTTGGCGGCAACAATGGCTGATGAACGTGACAATAATCAATACGAATATCTGGGTCTACATTCTCCGTCTTCAGAGACATAAAAAAGGGTGAATACAAAATGGATGAGGGCAAGCACGTTAAACGAAGCCTGTAATTACTGTCGTGTTCTATGGAATGTATCACCTTGTATTTATTATTTCAAAGCAATGTTTCCCCGATGTATATTTGAATAAAGAAGACACAAACAATAGCTTGCACAATTTATTACCTAGCATATTTTGCTGTATCTCGTCAGGTTCATACTGCAAGGGACAACACATTTCAAATCCGTCAAACGTCATCCAATGACAGAAGTCAGAGACGTTATACATTTTCCCATGGCCGCGGCAGCGGTTCCTCTTCTAGAATGAAGTACCGATTCTTCTGCTGCGTCCGCCATTAAAATTACAGTTGGAACGTCGTACTGTGCTTTAGGCTAGGCTGCGATATCTGCGTTTTTCGGTCAAACATATCACATTTCAGTAATCCCTTCAGTAGTCGTCTTTTAGGACATGCTTATAGAGGGTTGTGGGTCTATTATTTTTTTCTTGTTCTATGCTAGAAAACTGGAATGGTTGTTTGTTCCTACAATATGACAGCCAAATGTCTCTTTTGGGGTAATCAGGCAATTGTAGTTCCACCAGAATAGCAAGCGGGCCAACCCATAATTGCTCCGTTAATGTGCCAACGAAAACCGCACAGAATATCCACCACTGTCCCTTGTGAAAAACAAAAAACTGACACAGGCTGCAGTGTCAGCAAAGCCAATAGCATACACACGCATTAACTGCACAAGGCAGTTGTCAGAAGTGACAACCCAAATGGTCCGGCACTAGAAAGGAAATTCATTATCGATGGAAGCAGCAGTTACAACAGATCAGTAGCTGCCCACGCAATTAATTCTTTTGGGAAAGATGTGACAAACCTAGAATGTTTACTGAAGTAGGTGGGTTTACTACTGATAAGCTGGAGATCTTCACGACAGTGCTGCCTATTTTAGCCTGTCGTTCAGGTAACTGCCAAGGTTAGTACAGATAACGATCTTGGTTGGTATGTTTGCTGTGATTCGAAAGTCAAATGTCCTCTTAGGTAAGGGATAGAAAACAAACAATGCTTACTGAAGTATCCGAGCTTACTGCAGACAAAGACAGTCAATATTGACGGTGTCTGACTATGTATTGAGCCCTCCCATTCGGTGTTTGATCTCCAACACCCTATTTCTCTCGTCTTGGTGGTACACTCTGACTGCTGTTGGACCATCTCTTTATCTTTTCTTCCCACCTGTATCGTTGTTAACCTCCTGCTCTCTTGCCATCAACTTTTCTCTAAAGTATGGTTTTTAAAAGAGTGCTTTTTCTTTTAATGTAACCGAAATATATCAACTGTCTCTTTTTTATTTCTTTCAGTAACTCTCTTTTTCATTAACACTCTATTCAGAACCTCTGTATTTGTTCTTGGTTCCATGAAATACGACCTATTCTTCTGTATATGCACATTTTCTGGTTCTCAGCTCGATTATCTAAATTGCAAATAAGACAAGAGAGGTTAACGATGTGGAAGGACATTTATATCAGAAATCGTTGACATCACCTAGACGGAAGGCATAGCCAGATATAAATACGATCCCCGATCCCAGGCGCCGGAACCTGCAGGCTCTGGCTTTCTACCCCCCCCCCCCCACCCCCTCCAATTGAAGCGGGGAGCTCCATTCTCAATTTCTCAATTTTAGTGTATGGGGGGGCGGGGGGAGCTGACCACCCCCGCCCTAAGAACATTTGTGAGGGGACAGAGAAGCCCTCTAATCATGTTTAGACGATCTTTTTAAAGTATTTTTGTTTATTCGTTTCATACTTCTACTTTTTCTGCCTTTCTATCCCCCAATGGAGTATAGGCCCTCAACAAACTCACGCCAAGTCGTTTTATCCTTCGCCATTGCATGGAGCTCCCCCCATGTCCTCCCATCTTTCTAACTTCATTCTCCAGCTCTCTTCTCCGTGTGTTTTTTATGGGGGGGGGGGGGCCTTCCTTTATTCCTATGCCCCTGTGGGCTCCAATACAAAGACATTCTAGTTATTCTGTTTTCTCAGTGTGTGTCCTATCCAACGCCAGCGTCTTTTCCTCACCTCTTGGTCCACTGGAGCCTGTTTAGTTCTCTCCCAACGCTCTGCATTAGTGATTCTATCATACCATTTAATTCCCTCTATTCTGCGCAGGCACAAAGTTCATGAATTGCTGTAATTTATTAGTAATTGCCTTAGTTGTTCTCCATGTTTCCGCCCCATACAAAAGTACCTGTTTGACATTGAAATTTAAAACTTTTAGTTGAGTATTTCTTTTAATTTCTTTTGACCTCCACAAATTCCCTAGTGCTATGAAAGGTTCTTCTTGCCTTTTGTATTCTTATTTCAATATCTCTATCAGTTCCATCTGTATCTACATTACTGCCCAAATAGGTGTACGACATGACTTGGAGTGGGTTCCAATATATTGCAACAATTATATTTACATGCCATTCAGCGCATTGTGTGTGTGTGCTCATGTGTGCATATGTGTGTGTCTATGTGTGTGTGTGTGTGTGTGGATGTACTTAAGCAAAGATTAACCCCTATTGAATGTTGAATCAAGAACATCACTATCTCTCTTCCCCCCCCCCGCCCCCTTTTCCCCAATGTTGCCTTTGTGTCGGCCCCTCTGTTTCTATGCACGGACTGTAAGAAGGTTATAAGAAAAACCACAATGATTCAGTTCAGCCAAATCTGTCTGAACTGACTACTCAAGAAGCAATATGATCACTAGACTGATCACTTGGAAAATCTGCGAGAGCCAAGTAAGACATGACACAATACTGTCAGAGTATTATTGATTGGCAGGGAAAATGAAAGCCAGGCCATCAAGGCATTATCTCATACGTATAGGCGCCCAGGGAGGGGAAACATCGGCGTAAATAATATTACGCCGGGATAAGGAACGCCAACGATGTTAACAACGTGCGTGGACATGTAATGAATTTGTGATGAAAACTGGACGGGAATAAATCCAGTTAAATTAAAACCAAAAATCTGCGGAGAAGGGAATTCTTGAGAGCTGCCTTATTTTAGCAGCATGCTTTGCTGAATATTGTGAGGGGAGGGGGAAGGGGGTTACAAGGGTGAGGGCTAGAGGGGCCTTAGGTATTGTGGCACTCTTCCGAACATCGGTCCCAAATTATTCACTGCGAAAACAGGTAGGCAGCCATGAATTGTATTACGTTCAGAAGAATTTTTCACATGCTGGGCCACAGAGACAATGGTGTCAACATTCTTGCAGATGAAAATAATGGAGAAGAGGCGTTGAACTTACATTCGCTGATCACAAATGTTTTACTATTATCTAATTTTCTTGTTGTTACCGTAGTTTTCGTGTGCGTGACCATATTTTCTATGAGATGACTTGATGGTCTTAATGGGTGGTTTATTCGCGTTTGAATGCATGCGTATTTAGTTTCTTTATGTTGTCCATTTGTTTTGAAGAGAGTTAAAAAGTAAAGGAGACATCACAGCAACAAGAACGAGTACGTGGAGAAAGAAGGGGGAATATGCTAGTTTTTTTTTTTTTTTTTTTTAATGAAAATGGGAGTCCCAGGTTGACATAGCCTTAACTAGGTATCAGAGAATATCAAAGGTAAGTAAAAGAGGAGAGATTGAGCTAATTCTACATATCTATGTATCTATCTCACCAGTTTCGACGTCTGAACAAAGCATACACAAAAGACTTCCCCGGGATATAGACAACAAGAGTGAATCCTAAATCTACTAATTAATTCAGTTCATTAATTTGCAATCATAAGCGGGTCTAAAATAAGGAGACTGCTGAATTATTGATTTTATGCGACACATAACTGGAAATCTGAAAGAGAGCTAACAAATGAAGAGTACGTGGGAGATGTTAAAGTTTTGAACAACGGATCAACATGATGGCACACGGGTATAACCCATAAGTGCTCCTTCTTCTTCTAACTCAAGTCTGAGTCCGAAGAAGCTCAGCACAGTGCAAAGGTGAGGAACCTGAAATACTTGAGTAGATTTGTAACTCTAAATTTTGTCCGGACAAGGCCGTTAGGCTACTCTTTTCGATTTCCAACTGCCAAGGGATTTTTGTTTACGTGCGCAACAATGTACACGGGTGTCCGATCTCACTACCTAGAGACCAGGGGAAATTACTAGAAGTTTAAGTCCACTTGAAAAAATCTCAGCCCTTACCGGGTATTGATCCCAGAAACTTTAACACTCGAGACGGACACTAAGCCTAAAAACCACGCAGCCCCCTAGAGTAAGTTAGAGTAACTTTATTTTCGTATTAAGCTTATATTTTTAGTGAGGAAGACTTCGTGAGGGTTAAGTACTAACGAGGACATTTTGTTACTGCTCTACGCGTATGTTGAATATGGTGTTATCCCTTCATAAATTATGTTTACACACATACAAGTGGTTACAGCAGTGTATTTTTGTAACAATGATGAAAACTTAGTAGGCAAAGCGCTGACAATTATGTGTTCCTATGAAAGTGAATGGTTAAAATTATTATAATTTCTCTTATTTATTATTACATTTTACAAACCTGAGATTATACAGGAGCAACATTTAAGAAATACTATTATACAAAAGTGAGTGGTGGAGAATGACATAAGAAATGACTCACAATATATGGACTTTTTAATATAAATGTATACGGAGAATCTTGTGAATATTTTGGCCAACAATATCACAGATGGAGAACTGAACTATCAAAATGTTCATCACTGGCAAACTTTATAAAAGAAAGAAGATGCAAATGACTTGGGAATGTTTACAGAATGCCTCGTGGTATGCGTAACAAGTAAACAAGCAATGTGTTCATCTGCATTTATAGAAAGAACTAGAAAGATAAAAGGCAAGGAAAGCCCTCCAATGTAAACATGGGACGTGGACGACCTAAGGAACCCTGGTTTCCTGTGCGTGAAAATATGTTCCATGAGATGACTGTGGATTGGTATTTCACGTTTTTAATCCGTGCGTATTTGGTATCTTTATGTTGTCCACTGCGGTAGATTTGTTTTGTTGAGGGTTAAAAACGTGAAGAAGCCAATGAAGCAAAAGAACATAAAGGGAAATTATGGGAGGTAAAATGACAAGGGATACCATGTGCAGAAAAACAACACACCAGCATCAATAGATATTACTTGTGAATGCCTTCTGGTCAACAATGGCATGAAGAAGGAAGGTATCGACCTAGACCAGTCTTCTTCCACCCATGGGTCGCGACCCAGTGAGGCGCCTCGGAAAGGGTCCAGGTGGGACGACAAAAATTTATGCCTAATCATGTAGCGTGGTAGGGTGGGTGGTTGTTTTCCTCTTATAGTGATGCCGTCTGTATGATTAACACCCCAAGGAGTATCACAATGAATCACAAGTCATTTAGAGACGTTAGCTGAAAACTGATAACGATTTCCCTGAAAAAGAGGGTCCTAGTCCAGCCACGTATATCAGATTTTCTAAGCAGCAGCAGATGCCATATTAGCTGAAAATTGTAATTTTGTGACATCGGATTTACCAAATAAAATACCCTCTACATTTGTTTTTGTTTTTTTTTTCTCCTGTGTTTGATTAGCTGTCAGTCAGGTGGACTGCGAAAAAATTGTTCCCGTTTTAGTGGGCCGCGATCGTTCCCGCATTGGTGGTCCACGAAACAATTATTCCCGCTTTGGCGGACCGCAAAACAATTCTTCCCGCTTTAGTGGGCCGCGAAACAACTGTTCCCGCTTTGGTGAGCCGCCGGACAACTGTTCCCGCTTTGGCGGGCCACAAAACAACTGTTCCCGCTTTGGTGGGCCGCGAAACAACTGTTCCTGCTTTGGTGGGCCGCGAAACAACTGTTCCCGCTTTGGTGAGCCGCGAAACGATTGTTCCCGCGTTGGTGAGCCGCGAAACAACTGTCCCGGCTTTGGTGGGCCGCGAAACGACTGTTCCCGCTTTGGTGAGCCGCAAGAAAAACTTCCAGCTTTGGTGGGCCGCGAAACAACTGTTCCCGCTTTGGTGGGCCGCGAAACAACTGTGCCCGCTTTGGTGAGCCGCGAAACGATTGTTCCCGCGTTGGTGAGCCGCGAAACAACTGTTCCCGCTTTGGTGGGCCGCTAACAACTGTTCCCGCTTTGGTCGGCCGCGAAACGATTGTTCCCGCGTTGGTGAGCCGCGAAACAACTGTTCCCTCTTTGGTGGGCCGCTAACAACTGTTCCCGCTTTGGTCGGCCGCGAAACGATTGTTCCCGCGTTGGTGAGCCGCGAAACAACTGTTTCCGCTTTGGTGGGCCGCTAACAACTGTTCCCGCTTTGGTCGGCCGCGAGTGTAAGAAGGCTGAGAAACATTGACCGCCATCAGTACATTTTACACAGCTTTCGTGCACCTACAGCAAGTTTATTTACAATTTACCTCACTCTCCGAACTGAAAGAAAATATAACACACACACAAGAACACTCAAACTGTTCGTCTTCCTTTCAAACGATCGTTATGTCAACACCAAACGAAACAATGATGTGCAGAAGTGTATCAGCTCCCTCTGCGGAGATGTCAACAGCCTGAAGCTGACTGTCTTTCTTCATATTTATTTATGTTGGCGTCTGAATGTGTAAGAGGTGAAAATGTAGACACATGAGTGAGTGCCCCACCTATATTGCCAGACCTTTAATGGCAAATAAATGCTTTAGTTACAACATCGCCACGGCTCCTAGTGTAAATTAGTGCACTAACTTCAGTACTGCCAATGTTCCTAGCTAAATGAATGAACTTGTTTTTATACTGCCACATCTCCTAATGTATTTGAAAGCCCACTTCTAGGGCAGATGACCGCATTAACTACTATACTGTCACATTTCCCAGTGCAAATAAGTGCAATATCTACAATACTGTCACATCTCCTAATGTATTTGAATGCCCACTTCTAGGGCAGATGACCGCATTAACTACTATACTGTCACATCTCTGAGTGCAAATAAGTGCAATAACTACTATACTGTCACATCTCCTAATGTATTTGAATGCCCACCACTTCTAGGGTAGATGCCCGCATTAACTACTATACTGTCACATTTCCCAGTGCAAATAAGTGCAATATCTACAATACTGTCACATCTCCTAATGTATTTGAATGCCCACTTCTAGGGCAGATGACCGCATTAACTACTATACTGTCACATCTCCGAGTGCAAATAAGTGCAATAACTACTATACTGTCACATCTCCTAATGTATTTGAATGCCCACCACTTCTAGGGCAGATGTCCACATTAACTACTATACTATCACATTTCCCAGTGCAAATAAGTGCAATATCTACAATACTGCCACATCTCCTGATGTACTTGAATGCCCACTTCTAGGGCAGATGACCGCATTAACTACTATACTGTCACATCTCCTAATGTATTTATTTGAATGCCCACCACTTCTAGGGCAGATGACCCCATTAACTACTATACTGTCACATTTCCCAGTGCAAATAAGTGCAATATCTACAATACTGCCACATCTCCTAGTGTAAATGAGTGCAGTACTATTATATATTTGAAATGTATTACAAATATTAAAAAAAAAAAAAGAACTTCTATGCCTGTTAAGAAGAATCAGTTAACCCCCTACACATTTCAGCCACCCCTCCCCCACCCCCCTCAGGAATTTGGGGCGGGGGAAGGGGGGGGAGTTCCAGTTGCCTAAGCCCCAGATTCTAGCTCAACTGCGTTAGATGTGTGCGATGGGAGGTGTATGCAACAGAATGTCAACATAACAACTGATCCCTTGGACTGCTCTTTATACGTTTTGATTAGTCCCAATTTACTGCCATGTCTAGCTGCTAGTTAAGGAACAAAAGTCCTTACTCACACATGACTGCAGGTGACACCTGCCTGGAGCAGCCGTGACAGGTGACCTAATTAGAACTTCTCTCGAGGTGGAACAAGGTATCTGGCATTTGCCTTGCTGGTCTGCCGTCAAGACTGGGAACTTTTAAGGTTATTTTCTGTTATTTCACCACATCGCGCTGGCTTCAGATTTTGTAGGGAAATCCCCAGACCTTCCCATAGTATCAGGTGGTTAGCGTTAGGCTTACTAGAAGTCAATATTTATTTAACACTAGACCTAACCCTAACTCCCCTTCACCACCCCATACGAGTGTGATGAAAAAAAACACAGAAAAAAAACAATTTTTTTCCCAGAATAGTGTTGTTAACCTGCATCGGCTAGGGGGGGGGGGGGGGACAAACTTATTGATCAACAGGAGAGAGCCACAAAGAGAGAGAGAAAGAAAGAGAGAGAGTCTGGGACATCTGTATGGTATGGAAATAATGATTATAGTTTATAAACACCTGGCAGGAAAACAACAGAAAAATATAGTGCAAGCATTAAAAGCACAGTAGGAAACACACAGGACCAGATCAATAATTACAAAACAATATTTTCGCAATCGTTTGCTAGCAAACAACTTCCACACTGTGAGCACGAACCAAAAATCGAAACAGGAGCTTCTCTGTAAACCTAAAAAATACCAAATATGAAGGAACGCACAAGGAAAGAATGCTGACATTAACATTCAACAGCCGAAACGAACCAGACAACCAGTGACTGCGACCTAGCTAGCAGACGACGGATTATTTGAACAAGCCAACGGTAGTTTTTCACTGTTTTACAAGATAGAACAGCACAGTAGTACTTACCGCTGCCTTTAACAATGAAGAAACAAACTGCAAGAAGTATATACATGATGTCTGATCCGTTAAGGAAAGCCAGGGTACATTCCTAACAAAATATCGCCCGCGTTTTGAAAGAATAACGTTCCCAGATCTCTTTCACTGCTTTCAGCAGCTGCGATGAAGTAGATGTGTGCGCATGCGTGGGGTTGCCTTCAATCGCTTCCGTCAACAAACGATGAAAGTGTGACTGGCGCGCTTTCAGCGGCTGTTGTCCCACGATCAATAAAATAGTCACTTTGTCATATTTTTAGCGGTCGAATTGTTGTGTTGAGCAATGCACTGCTTCGAGGAGAACAAATTGCGGCCGTCTGTCCACCTGAGAGCTCTTTTCTAAGTTCGCACTATATTCATACATACTTACATAATACATACATACATACATACATACATACATACATACATACATACATACATACATACATACATACATACATACATACATACATACATACATACATACATACATACATACATACATACATACATACATACATACATACATACATACATACATACATACATACATACATACATACATACATACATACATACATACATACATACATACATACATACATACATACATACATACATACATACATACATACATACATACATACATACACATACATACATACATACATACATACATACATACATACATACATACATACATACATACATACATACATACATACATACATACATACATACATACATACATACATACATACATACATACATACATACATACATACATACATACATACATACATACATACATACATACATACATACATACATACATACATACATACATACATACATACATACATACATACATACATACATACATACATACATACATACATACATACATACATACATACATACATACATACATACATACATACATACATACATACATACATACATACATACATACATACATACATACATACATACATACATACATACATACATACATACATACATACATACATACATACATACATACATACATACATACATACATACATACATACAGACAGACAGACAGACAGACAGACAGACATTCATTCATTCATTCATTCATTCATACATACATACATACATACATACATACATACATACATACATACATACATACATACATACATACATACATACATACATACATACATACATACATACATACATACATACATACATACATACATACATACATACATACATACATACATACATACATACATACATACATACATACATACATACATACATACATACATACATACATACATACATACATACATACATACATACATACATACATACATACATACATACATACATACATACATACATACATACATACATACATACATACATACATACATACATACATACATACACATACATACATACATACATACATACATACATACATACATACATACATACATACATACATACATACATACATACATACATACATACATACATACATACATACATACATACATACATACATACATACATACATACATACATACATACATACATACATACATACATACATACATACATACATACATACATACATACATACATACATACATACATACATACATACATACATACATACATACATACATACATACATACATACATACAGACAGACAGACAGACAGACAGACAGACAGACAGACAGACAGACAGACAGACAGACAGACAGACAGACAGACAGACAGACAGACAGACAGACAGACAGACAGACAGACAGACAGACAGACAGACAGACAGACAGACAGACAGACAGACAGACAGACAGACAGACAGACAGACAGACAGACAGACAGACAGACAGACAGACAGACAGACAGACAGACACACACACACACACACACACACACACAGACAGACAGACAAGACAAGAAGCGCAAGGACCTTTTACAATGATGGGAGGAGGGGGGGGGGGTCGGGGTAGCTTTAAGCTATTTTAAAACTAAGGGCAATCGTACTTGTAACAATAAGTTATACTAATATATATTTTTTTAGTTTCTTTATAAATAAATATTTAAAAAAACTATAAAACAAAAAGCTAAGGACGTTTTTGTTTCCATGAGCCGTCTGTATATCCATCGTTAGAAATCTAATAATGTGGATGTTTTTCTCCCCAAGTTCTTCTTAATAAAAAGGTAAAAGGTAAAGTCGGGAGATGTGAACCAGCATCATTGCACACGGTTATAAAAAAATAAGTGCTCTGCCACCAGTACAGACAGCTGATAAGAATGGTCCGCCTGTGTCGCCGTTCGCACATATCTCTGTAGCTACATCGACGTTCCTCCGTTTACCCGAGTGTCAACTCTGGTACCCATTTCCTAGAGGCTGGGTGAACCCCGGGAGCCGCCCGATTTCGAACACCGACCGTGGGCTGTAGCGAGTAGCAGCTGGATTTGAAAAAAAAAAAAATAAAAAAAAATCAACGCGGCCTCGAGTTCTTCTTAAAAGTGCTCGATATTTTTTTCGTGCTTTTCTTGATAACATTTTGCTATGTATGGGGATGGGGGAGGGGGGGGTGTCTTGTCAATGAGTGGCGTCACTTAAAACAAAGGACCAGAGACCAGTGTACTACATGATAACGATGAAGATGACACGAGGCTTAGTTAAATTATTTCCGAGCAGTGAATACTGTGGCTAATTTTTAAAAAGACAGCCAATCTATATTGTCATTACATTTGTTTTTTCTGGGAGAATCTGTCCCTAGAGACAAGGAACAGCCTGCACATAAAAAAGCCTGATCTGTAAAACGGATGTGCATGCAAAGCTCACGTTTAGTCATAAACGAACAACGGCAACACTTTCTGTCAGAATTTACAGCTAGTGAACATGAAGAAGAAAAAGAAGAAGAAGAAGAAGAAGAAGAAGAAGAAGAAGAAGAAGAAGAAGAAGAAGAAGAAGAAGAAGAAGATCTATCTATCTTTATATCTAATCTATCTATCTATCTATCTATCTATCTATCTATCTATCTATCTATCTATCTATCTATCTATCTATCTATCTATCTATCTATCTATCTATCTATCTATCTATCTATCTATCTATCTATCTATCTATCTATCTATATATTATTCTATCTATCTATCTATCTATCTATCTATCTATCTATCTATCTATCTATCTATCTATCTATCTATCTATCTATCTATCTATCTATCTATCTATCTATCTATCTATCTATCTATCTATCTATCTATCTATCTATCTATCTATCTATCTATCTTTCTGTCTGTCTGTCTGTCTGTCTGTCTGTCTGTCTGTCTGTCTGTCTGTCTGTCTGTCTGTCTGTCTGTCTGTCTGTCTGTCTGTCTGTCTGTCTGTCTGTCTGTCTGTCTGTCTGTCTGTCTGTCTGTCTGTCTGTCTGTCTGTCTGTCTGTCTGTCTGTCTGTCTGTCTATCTATCTATCTATCTATCTATCTATCAGTCTGTCTGTCCGTCCGTCTGTCCGTCCGTCCGTCCGTCCATCTGTATGTCTGTCTGTCTGTCTGTTTTAAAAAGCGTGTCGGGATGATTCCGGTATTACATTTAGACCAAATGTAATGTTACATTGTAACACATACAAGTATTCTGCGCTCAGCGTTTTTGTGTATTCATTATATTTAAATATATCTTTTGGTATGCTGCACACAATTCTGTCTGAACATACTTACGCCTCCCTTTCATCATTAGGAGTGCTAAATATGTCTGTGTGTATGTGCGCGTGCGCGTGTGTGTAGGCTCCTTGTGTGTGTGTGTGTGTGTGTGTGTGTGTGTGTGTGTGTGTAAATGTGCAACAATTTGTACTTTTAAAATTCCCTAAATGTGTAACGGTTTAGGCAGGACAAGAATTGCTGGATATACTAAACGCGTCTACCTATATCCCAAACAGCCATTCTTTCATTGTGACTTGTTATGGGTAGCCAACACTGAACCTCTTTTATCTACAATAAAAAGACGAAAAATGCAATGATATGGACATGTAATAAGATCTAAAGGCCTCTCAAAAACAATACTGCAGGGCTCAGTAGAGGGAAAGAGGAGAAGAGGCCGACCAAGAACCTGGGTTGCAGAACCTGACTGACTAGACAGGTCTCAGGAATGCAGCCATGGAGTCATCGTGACTGACTGCCAAAGGTGGACAGAGCTGATCAGCCAATAGAAACTTGTGACCCATGGACACGCAGTGTTACTGGATGACGACGATGATGATGATGATAATTAACGGAAAGAGAGCGATGTCTTTAGTCTTTGTAACTGGGGCAGACCAGTATAATTCCATTCATGCGCGTACTTCTAGTATTCTTCCCTGCTGGTCTCTGGGTAGTAAGATCGGTAACCCGTGTGTATTGTTGCGCACGTAAAAAAAAAAACTCCTTGGTAGCTGGAAATCGAACAGAGTAGCCAAACGGCGCTGCCCGGCCAAAATTTTGAGTTGAAAATCTTTCCACAGTATTTCAGATCCTCGCCGGTGTTACGGAATTCGTGCACTGAGCTGAGATTCTTCGAGCTTAGGCTTGGGTTAGAAAAAGACCTGAGCAATGATGGTTTACTACCCTTGTACCCCGATGTTGATCTGTTGTTCAAACCTCAAACCATGCAGGTACCGGAGTATAGATTACGAAATTGTAGGTGGAGCGGAAAAAGAGAAAGGTGTGTGTGTGTGTGTGGGGGGGGGGGGAGGGGGGGGGGGCTTTTGATTACATTTAATGTCACAATGCGTACGGGTTATATTATATCATTAATGGTGGGGGTGATGTATAACAGAATAGTGGATTTTAATGTGAGACAACGTCTGAAAAGATGTAATTAATTTAAATTATGCAATGCTCCTATAAGATAGTGTCAGATAACAGACGAACATAAAATCCTATATAACAGAAAATTGATGAGATTACAACTTGTAAGGTCTTGAATGCAAGAAGTTGTGAATTCGGCCGGAAGCACAATTACACGAAAGACGACTGGTTGGGGTGTCAGAAATATAAATTTCAAAAGAGACCACAAATTAAATATATGAAACACTGTAATCTGTATACCCATAAACGGCTCCAGAGATTTCAGGGTAAACCTAAAGTAATTTATAACTAGAACGAAATTCTACGTGTGGGGGGTAAAAGGAAATATCGGTGTAGTCTTTGTTTATGTAAAATATGAAACAAAAAGCAAAATTATCCATTGAAATTACATTAGGCATTGTATATCAGACAGAACTGGGCTGATTTCAAAAATGATCTTTGATTCCAGGTTGATAAAGCCTTGAATGGGTACTAGATGCAGTCTCAGGAAGTAAAGGCGGCCGGTGTGATGTTGACCACTCACCCACCAAGTGCCTATTGGTCTATAAAACATAGGTCTAGCCCTATATGCCCAACTCGCCTGAAGACTTGGAAAAAGGCCTTTAACTATTGTATATGGTGCGGCTGAATAGAACAGGCTACGCCGGTTTCACTGGAAAGGTTGGATGCCGTGGATATTTACATCTGTGCCCATTCCCCAACCCCCATCCCCCACCTTTTTTTTCTCAAACGCCCCCCCCCCCACAAGAAGATTTGTATTTGCAAAGGGGCGCCCTCATTCTGCCCCTTCCCCAAATGTATAGACATTTTTCAAGCATTTATGTGTGTATGTGTGTGTGTGTGTGTGTGTGTGTGTGTGTGTGTGTGTGAGTTATATGCTGAAAATGCTTCAGAAGATGGCAACAGGCGGTATGCGCTCTGAATGGCTTAAAAGCATTCAAAAATCGCACTTAACCCTCCTCAACTGAATGTATACACCTGGTCATGTGGGCGTAAAGGGTAATGAGTGAGCGGACCAAAGGGCTAGCAATGCAGCAACGCATGTGGGAAGAAGTATAGGCATAGCAGATATCGTCAACGCTATACGGACTAGGCTAGTGAATAATGACGAATCTCTGATACTAATACGATTGCGTGACATGAGAGTAAAGCATGGTGAAGCACGTATAATGCCCCCTTTATGGTCGAGATAGTAGTCATTATAACCAACTTCTTATGGGAGTAATTAGTAGAAGTCCCTTGGAGTCGCTGCTGTATCGGAGGCATGAGCACGCATGGGAATGGCCAATTTTCAGTGACGTCGATTGTCATAACATAACATCACACACACACACACACACAAACACACACATACACACACACATTTATGGGTACACTTTATATTATTTGAATTATATATTATATTTATGTGCTGACCATAAAATGATAATGATGACAGTAATAATAATAATAATAATAATCTTCTCAGTCACCAGCTGTAAACTCTGGAGGAAAGTTCTGGTTGTTCATCCACTTCTGGGCTGCAATCCTGTTCCAAAACCTGAGTGTTGCGTGTGCATTCGTTTTACAGATTTGACTCACTTGTATGCACACTGCTGTTTTCTTTCCTCTCAGGCAGATGCACTCCGACTTTGAAGGAAGGTCCCAATTAGTCGACTCTTATGACATACTTTTGGGTAGGCAGTGGGTCTAATTTTGTTTCGCCCTCTAATAGGGTTCAGGAACCCACACGGGGATATATTAATAATAATAACAATAATTACTTTCTTTGAGAATGAGGTCCATCATATCTTCCACAGTGCGACTCCCGTACATTGTTCTGTAGCTTCGAAGTCGGTCTTTTTCCTAACTGCCCGCTACGGAGTTCAAACTCTCTTAGATCGAGAAATGTTAAACGCGTTTACTAGCCTCTAAGCTACACAGCTGCTCTCTCGTTAACAATTGCTTCGGCCCATAACCTCCTAGACAACTTCAGCAGGTGGGCCAACCTAGATCATGATTCTTAGGCCTTGATCTTCTATTGCACTTTCCCGAATGTTCTCGGACAGGGACAGGACAAAAATGGTGACTATGCAACAGGTAATGTGAAATTCTAAGTTAGATATATGTAGAGTCGCCGTGGTAGCCTATTAGATCAGTCGGCTACCTTACCGACCAAATGGCAAGCTTCCGATTAGTTCATCGGACACATGTTTAACCTATATTAAAGAAGTGTAAAGGACAGACATGCTTCGTGCAGAGTGGCATACTTCGCTTAGGAGGTCACGGGTGAGGCACGTTGTCTGGATCTTTTCTCCAGGATATGCCTGTGTTCAGAAATAAACAGGCGAACAGATTTGCTGGCTTCGCACAACATGATGGAATACCAATGCATGATGAGGCAGACTTGGTTAGGGCCTTGTGGAAGAATGTGTTCATTTCATTTTTTTTCTTCTTCTTCTTCTTCTTCTTCTTCTTCTTCTTCTTCTTCTTCTTCTTCTTCTTCTTCTTCTTCTTCTTCTTCTTCTTCTTCTTCTTCTTCTTCTTCTTCTTCTTCTTCTTCTTCTTCTTCTTCTTCTTCTTCTTCTATTTATTCTGCGAACATCTTTAAAATTGGGATTGAGTCGTTCTGGTTTGGTACTAGGCTGCGAAATCTGCACCTTTCGGCCAACACGTCCGATATCAGTTAAATCCTAATTAGTCCTCTAGTGCAGTCTGTTTGTGAGTCGTAAATTGAGCTGCCAATTTTCTGTTTATAATTTCTGGCGTGTCTTGTTTCTTTCATCTGCATTCAGTCCTAATAAGTACAATAGCAATAAACATTTATTTATCACAGGCTCTTCCTTATTTATCACTAGCTGTACCCAGCCACGCGTTGCTGTGGCACAGAATGGTGAAATGAAAAAAAAAAAAAAAGAAAATAGAAAGCGCACGTGTTTAATATGGTTAATATCAGTCATTGCACAGATACAGGGATAGTATAAAATGTCGACTCTAGAACACGCAACATATAAGTGAATGTTTTTATTAGTGGTCGATTAAAATGCATTGTTAGAGTGAAAAAAAGAGTATTTATTTATCGCAGTCTGAAGCATCGTTTGTGCTTAAACAGCTGAAAGTAAAGCTGGCTACTATATTTCTAAATGACCAACAAACTGGCACCCAAAAAAATGAGATTAGCCGAGGAAGCGGTATTAAAATACAAATATTTAAAAAATTAAAACTTCAAAATAACGTTTTAAGCTATCTCAGCTAGCAGTGTCTATCAACCCCTCCCCCCCCCCCCCCCCCCGCCCCCACTACAAAATCACATCTCCCTCTCAGAAGAATTAAAAAATCATCACCAGACGAAATTATTAAAACAAAAATAGTTAAGAAGTTAGAACTTGAAAATAATGTTGTAAGCTCTCCCAGTTAACAGTGTCTGTCATACCCCTCCTCCCCCCCCCCCCCCCCCAATCATATCATTATCTCCGAAGGATGGGAAAGTCATCGCCTGGCGAAATATTGTAATTAAATTGAGCCTGGCATCCGTGTCCAAACAAACGAAAATAAGTAGCATTAATCTGTACTGAGAAGTAAATGTGGCCAGTGTAACAGCTACCACATCACCCATCGATTGCCAGTACTACTGCTACCACTACCAGCACCACCTTCACAACAACGACAGTAAAAAAAAAAACTCCATCACCCATAGTAATATTCCGTGATTTAAAAAAAAGTATACTATACTCGCAAATAGCGTAAATAAAAACCTGCACCCATCATCTCTCCCTCTCCGAAGGGACGATTTTTAATTGACCTTGACATCCGTGTCCACCCAAACTAAACTGCACTGTAAGCCGTCAGAGTTAACAGTTTTTGTCGTCACCGAATAGTTTTGATTCTGTGAAGCGTCGCGGGGAGGCTAATTAGGACTTTACTGAAATCGGATGTCTTTGGGCAAAAGGCGCAGATATCGCAGCCTAGCTGTAATTCACAAAACAACGTGCCAAAAGCATTTTTAAAAGGGGGAAAAAAAACTAACTCCCAGCGGAGAATCGAACACCGGTCACCCGCCTGAGGGGCAGAAAATTTACAACTATACTACCAAAGACTGAAGAGATTGGTTCAGATATCGCAGCAGGCTGAAAACCACAACACAACGTGCCAGCCGCCCAGTTAAGGGCTAAAAATAATATATCACCCTGCAGAAAATCGAACACCGGTCACCCGTGTGAAGGGCGAAATACTTACAACTACACTACCGAAGACTGAAGAGATTGGTTCAGATATCGCAACCTAGCGGAAAACCACAACACAACGTGCCAACCGCCCAGGGGCTACAACAATTTTTATCACCCTGGGGGAAATCGAACACCGGTCACCCGCGTGACGGGCGTAATGATTTCAACGACGCTACCAACGACTCAATGATTTAAAAGAAATGAAATTATATAATAGTGCGAAGTTCAGTGTTTTACACACACACACACACACACACACACACACACACACACACACACACACATACTCACACACGCGAGCACACACACACACAGTCAAAAGTAGACGATCAACTTGTTCGTCGTTTGTGCAACACGCATACATACAAACACGCGTGAGTCTAAGGCAACGTTGTGTGAAAATGTAAAAGCCATCGGTAAAGAAATGTCGGAGATTATACATAACGAGCATGTCAAGACAAAATGCGTGGGATGGGGACAAGAAGGGTGGGTGAGGGGACGTAAACCTTCTGAAATGTTAAATATTGTACACTATATTAATATTGTTATGCTGCATTTTTTAGTGAATGATGTATCAAGACTGCTGTTGACTGTTAATTATGTTGAATGGCTGAGTGGGGTAAGGAACAAGTTGGAGAGAACGGTTAATTAACATCCAACTCAAGTTGGTAAAAAAAAAAGCTAAAAGTTGGAATCGATTTGACATTTTTTTTTTAAACAGTACTAAAACATGAGCAGAAATGTCTTGAAAACAACACTTTGTGCCTAGATATTGACGGTGAAAGGACAGAAACGCCAAAGAAAGCAGTTTAAGAAGAATGCCAAGGTGATTGAAATCGCGTTAACACAGTCGCAGATGGCATGCTAGAGTAGAAATCGATGAAGAGCTACAGCTATGTGAAAGCTAAGGGTCGATGCGGATTATAGAAGCCTTGTTTACCAGGTGCCAAGGAACATATTGGGTTCTGCATATCGACGCCAGAACTTCGTGCTCATACCAGTAGCACTTGTGGGCAATGGTACGGTAGTTTACTGCATACTTTGGTGAAGGCTAAATCCTGCTTGATGTTGATATCGTCCATCTAGTGTGTCAGTTCGTCTATATAATTACAGTGTAGCACAATATGCCTGAAAATGACCTTGGCTACTAGGTCGACCCAGCCTTGAGTGGGTACCGAGTGCAGTTCCGGGAAGTAAAGGCGGCCGGTGTGATGCTGACCACATCACCCATCATGTGCCGATTGGTCTATAAAATATAGGTTAAGCCCTAAATGCCCTATACGCCTAAAGGCGAGGAAAGGGTCCTTTACTTGTTTTTTTTTTTTTAACTTTTACTGTATGCCCGATAGTCTAATAGCGGTGAAAAATTCCTTTACTTTAATAGTAAATTTTCTTAAAATACCACCACCCCACCCCCCCCCCCCTCCTTTTTTGAAAATTTCCTCTTGATTGTAGTATGTAAGATGAACATCAAAAGGCCGAGGATAAAAGAGATGCGCAGCTGAGACATACAGCTGAGACAGAGATAGCAATATGTAAGTACGTCTTTGGTCCTTGAAAAATGGTATCTCAGGCAGAACATTATATTTTATACTTGCACATACATGAAAAGATAGAAAAGACACGGGGGTAAGCTGCAAAAACTAGCGAATGATCGAACGACTTGGCGTAAGTTGGTTGAGGGTCTATGTTCCACTGGGGGATAAAAAGCAGAAAAAGACCGAGGAATACAGACTATGACATGATAGTAGATTTTAACCCACTGTTGTGGGTAAATGGTGTAGCCGATAGCTTCAAATAGGTGAACAAATCCATCACCCAAGCCACCCGAGAAACGCAATGACAAATATACAAAACCACGACACTGGGCTTCTTGTTCTTTGCGTTCGGTTTCGTACGCTCAGATAAGACCATCAGGTGGGTTGCCTCTATGAACTCTATGTCAGTAGCAGGTCCTTCATGGTTCCCCAAAGCTTGCTCTGCTGGTGGGGATCAACTTACATACATCACCATTCTTGTATTGGACGAAAAGTAGGGATTGCTTTAAATAGACAAGATGTCTATACTCTACGTAAAGTTTCTAAAAATCGGTACTGGTACTCACCATAAAGTGTCTAAAAACAGGTACCGGTACTCACCATAAAGTGTCTAAAAACAGGTACCGGTACTCGCCATAAAATGTGTGAAACCCGGTACCAGTACTCATCATAAAGTGTCAAAAACCGGTACCAGTACTCATCATAGAGTGTCTAAAAACAAGTACCAGTCTTCTTCTGCCTTTCTATCCCCCAATGGAGCATAGGCCCTCAACCAACTCACGCCAAGTCGTTCTATCCTTCGCCATTACATGGAGCTCTCCCCATGTCCTCCCAATCTTTCTAACGTCATTCAAGCTATCTAGGGCCGCTGCTTTCCTCAAGATAAAGTCATACCCTCGACACCAACATAATGAGGAATTAACCACACTTAGACTAAAAAGAGGCACGTCGTAGATGGGTGGTGCTGTAGATGGCATCCAACAGTTTACTGCCTTGCTTACGTTATTCTAAAAATGGTGAAACTATTAGGGTGACTGCAGTCAAGCTAATACAAGGAAGTCCAGAGAAAGTTGACTAAAAAGCTCAACAAAACGGGAAAGAGGAAAACGTGCACAAAACAACACAACGTTGTGTTGTTTTGTGCACGTTTTCCTCTTTCCCGTTTTGTTGAGCTTTTTAGTCAAATTTCTCTGGAATTTCTTACGTTATTCTAGGAGTTGAATGGATACCCAGATACCCAAGTCACTGCCGTCCATATCATACTTGACAGAAGTTGCAGTGAATTGATTCCTGGCATAGTGGACATGCTAGTCAGATCGCAGATTTATGAAAACAGATGAAGGTGGGGCTGTAGTTTATGCGGACGAAACAATAATTCGGGACAAGCGAAGTGCATGGGCGTTCATATTAAGCTCAAGTGGGGAGGTCCATCAAGAAGATGAATGGTGCTTTTGCTGTTACAAACTAGTAACAACTGCATTTTGAATGGCCGGGTACTCAAATGTTCACACAGGGTGCATACTTATAGCCTAATGAAAATATTAATGAAATTCCAAGCTGGATTTATCAGGCAAAAATGGATTGTATCACTAAGCACTTCACGAATTGCCTCACCTTTGTGCCGGGTGATGTGGGTGTTTGAGGCAACCAGTGTGAAGATTAATTTGCTGACCTGAAGTTGCTATGGCTGGTCAGGTCTGTATAAAAGCTTTATTATCAACGTCTTGAGCAACACTTACCGCGAAGACAGCAAAGGACATAACGCAGTATCCCTGCCCAGGCTGAAGGCCATGGGGGTGCAACCTGGAGCTCCAAAAAGTAAATATTTCACCATGGAAACAAGAGGTTTTATTAAAATAGAACAGAAGTAATCAGTAGTTTTACGCTTGTACAGCCAGAGGAAGATCGGAGCACATGTGAATCTGTCAGGAGTGCTGTGATGATAATTCTCCCTAATCCCTAAGTACTCAATAATAATAATTATGCGCTGAATGGCGCATATATATATATATAATTACATATATCAAGTAAAACGATTTGTATGAAAATACTTGAAAAGAGAACGTCTGTATCGGTTATGAGGAACTACTTAGCCCTCCCCACCTAACCTTTTTCTAGGGGTGTGAGCTCAGATCTAGATTTACCTGAGGTGGGGGAAAAGTGGGGGAAGAGTTTAAGGTGCATGATAGAATGTTTCGGTTTCTATGACAAGCAAACAAATGTGGGGTGGGGATAAAGATAATCAGGACAAGAAGACATATCTCATTTATAATGGTGATCGCGGGGATACAACCACGCTTATCGGACTGACACATGATGACGATGCTACGCAACTCGCAAAAGTCAAGAAACTACATCCATATAATAATTTATTTGTTGCCACGCTTTACGACAGGGCTATTCAACTAAGTTACCCAGGGACACAATGTTGAAAATGCAGATCTTCACGGGCCAGAGCTCCAGACTGAAAATACAAAACATAGTACACTACAATACGATTGGCAATGCTCAGCGGGCCACTTGTTGGGCATCTTCGGGCCGTCCTGCTTTACAGCATAAGCAGCGCAACTAAAGAAGGAGAAAACATGATGATGATGATAAATCCTGTGGGAAATACGATTGGCTATCCTATCCGGAAGTTGACAGAATCGACCAATAATATTGTAGTCGCCCGAAACCCATCGTAGTTCAAAATGGAGATTTAAAGACAACAGTAGGATTGGTCATCTTTTTATTTATATTATGATTCATTTAATGTTACTAGTTTTTTTGAGGCCCTAACATGTTTAAATAGCTCGTAAAAAGGATCTACTACATTTTACACGTCTATTCATTTTTCTGAAAAGTAAAAACAACGAAGTTGAATCCGAACTTTCGGAACGCACGGATCTGAACTGTCAGCTGTGTTAAGTTTGGCTTGGTCACATTTTCTGAATTATTTTTTAGTAACCCAACTATCATAGTTGCATTCCACATGAAAAAAAAAAAAAAAAAAATTTAACGGCACCCCATTCAAGCATCTACGTCAAACCTAAGCCGAGATAATAATCTGTATTTGAGCTAAATTATTTAATCAACAACTAAATTATAATTTATGTAAACAATTGGAATATATAATGAAGAAGAAAATAGTAAAATACTTTTTTTCATCACCACTTTTTTCAGAAAATGCATTTTGTAACTTTCTTGTTTCTAGACCTATACCTGAGCACCCATATATCAATATGTTCAGGACAGCAAGACCTAACACAATAAAGGATTATTTACAGAATAACAAATTGGCTCTAATGTCAAATTTGGCCGGTAAGCTGGACTGCTTCGGCCGGCTTAGTGTCCCATCGCGTCCCTTCGCCAAACTCAAAACAAGTCGCGAAAAAAGTCATGAATCAAATGACATACTTACCTATCATCATCCGGGTGCGTGTAGGGCTGCGTAGGGTTGCGTCTAGGGTTACCTATCATCATACGGTTGCGCGTAGGGCTGCATAGGGTGTCTATCATCATCATACGGTTGCGTAGGGTGTCTATCATCATCATCATAGGGTTGCGTGTAGGGTTTGGGTTAGCGGTAGGGTTAGGGGGATGGGTAGGGTTAGGGTTAGATGTGAAAATATTCATGTAGGAGGTCGAAATACTGGCCGCCAATCTGATGCTTGTGGGAGTGGCGCCACTGGAAGTGTGCCACATATGACGGCAATAGCGCGCGGCGGCTGGTGCCCCAATCGGTGTCGAATTGTCCGTGTCAGTAGCATCCACCGTCCGTCGACTGTTTGCGCGTGCATGCGACTGTGCGCGATTGTAGGGACCTACGGCATCACAATTGTCACATCTAACGCTACACCTAACCCTACACCCTAACCCCTAAACGCTAACCCTAACCCCTAACCCTACCCCTCATCTTACGCAAACAACCAACCTACACGCAATAAGCAGCCCTACACGCACCCGGATGATGATAGGTAAGTATGCCGTTTGATTCGTGACTTTTTCTGCGACTTGTTTTGAGTTGTTTTGAGTTTGGCCAAGGGACATAACTCCCACTAAGCCCCGCTAAGCCGGCCGAAGCAGTCCAGCTTACCGGCCAAATTTGACAGTAGAGCCAACAAATTTATTTATGACATGTTTTAATACATTTCATTAAATGATTTATCATGATATAATATTAGTACTTTTACATCATATATATATTAAATATATATTAAACTGCTATCCGGTCATAAGTGTACAGATCGCAGCGCCATCTACCGACATTCCAAATGACTTTTGTGGCACTGCACCATAAGATTTGTGATTGTTAGTTTTAAGACATTTGTTCCTCGGCAGGAACTCCACATTTTGTATAGGACTGAGGCCCTGTTAGGGTATTTGTTTGGCCGCCATAATATGCTGTAGAAGTTCAAAGGAGAGCCCATTTTTCAGTAACTTGAATGATTGAAACTTTCCAAAAGCATGTTCAAATGAATGCTGAATTAAACTGTAAAGTAGTTAACTTTGTCTGGTATTGCACAATATGTAAAAAATAAAGTAAATTAGGGCTGTACCGAATAGTGATTTTCACTATTTGGCCAAATACAAATAGCGGGACCAACTATTCGGCCAGATACGACTGCGAATAATGTATTATCATCATCATCAGGTGCCTTGCCGACTGGCGTGGGCGAATATGCCTCGCCACAATCTGCGATCTCCTGCAGCATGTATTAGTTCATGTGCTGACACACCTCCATGCCAAACAACAAGACTGTCAAGAATCTTCTCCTGTTGTCTTTCTATATCCCTCGTCTTTCCACTGGTCACCACGTGTTCTATTTTCCCCCTCCTCATAACATGGCCGAAAAATGATGATTGTCTCCTTCTAATGTCTGTGATTAGCTGTCTTCAAGCTCCCGCCTCTTTCAAAACCTTTTGGTTGCTTTTTTTTAGCTATCCAGGGTATTTTAAGCATTGCTCTGTAAAACCACATCTCTGAGGCCTCAAGAAATTGTTTGGCCTGCCTACTGATCGTCCAGGACTCACAACACATTGCCTTTAAATATAAGCTTGACAAGGCCAACAGGGACTATTGTTCAGACCACATTTTCCACTTCAAAATTTCAGCCAAACTGTTATCACAACCTTACTTATCCGCTGAACCCTAACAAATACAGATGGAGGATCAGTTGCACCGCGAGATAAATACAAAGACAATTTTTCGCACTCTGCGGTTGGCATTTTATGCAGCTTGATACACTTTGTGTGTGAAACAAGAAAAAAACTCTTCGACAGTGGCGAGAAAAGACAATTTAAATTTTAACTTTTAAATATATTCATGCCTTCTTTAATAATGTCACAATTTATAGCCGACTTTTCTTGATTTTCGCTGTGGCATCCCTGGCATACGCACCCAGTTTGAGAACCTTTGCTGTAATGCCTCGGTCAGGTCAGCAGGCAAAGGCTAGCTCCTGTACCACGCAACCGGGTCGCAGTTTCCCCCGCTACGACAGACTTAGGCAACAGCAGCTATTGTGTTAATGAGAGAGTTATTTCACTCCATCGCAGTGTATGCAAAACGTTGTAAGGTAACCACTATTCGTATTCGGTCCGACCGCAAGTATTCAGCAGAATACTGTATAGTTATTGAGTCCACTATTCTGTCCCAGAGTGAATACGAAGTGAATATTCGGTACAGCCCTATATTAAACTGCCATGTACGTGGTGACGTTTTAGGCACCACTTCAAACTTCGACCCTATGGGAGGCAATCCACTGTTTGTTTACATTCACATAATAAGGTTCTTTAATATTTAATATTGTTTGAGTAAATAACGAAACTATCAGGCAAATTGTGGGAACGACACCTTGTACTAGATACTCGAGAAACAGCAGATCGAGGGGTTTGGCCATCTCGTTAGAATGCAGCAAGATCAAATACCATCACAAGCACAACTACAAGAGCAAGAGGTTGGCCGCGGAAAACATGGATCGACAACATTAAAGACATTCTACGCCTTCACGGCATGACAATAGCCAGTGGCAGCCAACTGGATCGCAAATTATTGATCCCCACGACGCTTAATGGCAGAAGTGGTTCATGATAATGATGATGATTGTTTGGGTTAGGGTTAGGTTTAACTTAACCCTACCCCTAACCTCAAACAGTAATAAATATTAAAGAATCTTATTATGTGAACGTAAACAAACAAAGAATTGCTCGCCTACGGTCATTGTAAACAAACAGTGGACTGTGTCCCCAATTGTTGCCGTTTAGTGCCGCCGTTCATCAGAATTGAGTTTACCTATATTTGTTTTAGCAACTCAACTTGTTAAAACATACCAGATACACAATGTAATGCATATTGAATTAAACTGTATTCATATTAACACTGTCAGGGGTAATGAATGAAAATATGTTGAACGGCTGTGGTTACAGTAACATTTTCTGCCATTAGAATTAGGCATTG
This sequence comes from Candidula unifasciata, assembly GCA_905116865.2. NCBI lineage: Eukaryota > Metazoa > Mollusca > Gastropoda > Stylommatophora > Geomitridae > Candidula > Candidula unifasciata. The sequence goes on along the minus strand of CAJHNH020000990.1, from coordinate 659,111 downwards.
CTGCCACTCATCTCCATACAATTTTAAAGAATTGATTTTACTGACATTTTTCAACAACTCACTTAGTTGAAACTTCCCATATGTGGTTCATTACAATTTCCGGCATCCTTTACTGCCATTCGTATTCAGCTGACTAGTGCGGCCACATAGCACCAAATGATCTAAGAATTTAGTGAAGAAACCTTTTCACTCACGTAGCTAATCAAAATTTTCTCAACACATTTTAAATGAAAGTAGTTTCTAATTTTACAGGCATTAACATTGTCTGTGACTAATGCATTAAAACATTTTAATTTGTTGACCTGCGTTGCAACAAGCTGTGGCTCCACCATTGTGTTGCCACGTGATAGCATACGATAGTGAAATTATTTGTAGAGAACTTTTTCATCAGCTCTGGAAGTTAAAACTGTTTACATAAAGATGAATGCCGTTTAAAAAATTTTTTTTAAACATCAGCATTGTCTGCCACCTAGTAAAAAAATTATTTAAGTTCTGCTTACCTCTTAGAAGGACAATGAAGATCTGTCGTTCATCATCATCATCAGGTGCTTTGCCGACTGGCGTGGGTGATCATGCCTATCCACAATTTGCGATCTCCTGCAGCATGTATCAGTTTGTGTGCTGACACACCTCCATGCCATACAACAAAACTGTCAAAAATCTTCTCTCGTTGTCTTCCTCTATTCCTCCTTCCACAGATCTTTCCAGTGGTCACAGCATGTTCCATTTTCCCTATTCTCATAACATGGCCGAAAAATGATGACTGTTTCCTTCTGATCTGGTAATTTTAATTTCAGCTTCATTTCAAACGGGTCACCCCATCTTTGCTCCGCTCCTGTGCCAACGAAAAACACACAGAATGTTTATTACAGTCCCTTGTGGAAAGACTGACAAACTACTGTCTAAGCAAATCTAGCATACACTCGCATTAAAAGCATATGGTAGCCATCCGAAGTGCTAACACAAACAGTCTGACATTAGAAATGCAGTTCATCATTGATGGTAGCAGAAGTCACCAAAAGATCAGCAGTTGCACATGCGATCAATTTTGATCAAATAATGGCCCCACCAATATTGCCACAACGGCATCGCACCATTTTCTGAATCTACAAATCACACCACCACGTTGGTCAGTAGAAAAACATTCCAAATGAAATCCACAGCTCACAGTGTCATGCCATGCACTCAACTCAGAAGCTGGGTAACGAAACTATATACTTCCAGTCTACAAATGGAGCAAAAAAGCAACGGCCAGTCTGGCAGATGCAAAAAAAATGTGCCCAGGTTCAAAACAGTGGCAGTGCCTAGTGTTCATTTGGACCTGAAGCATTATGTGAAGGTTAATAAACTGTCACCCCAGCAGTACCCTACTATTAGCTGGGGAAGGTATTTAGGACATTACATCCACCATCAAGCATCGCCACAACAACGACCTGACTGCCTTCGTTAACGACTGTTCACCCAACAGCCATGCAGTTCTTTGGCATGAAGGAGACACCTTGAACTTGGGTTTCGGACTGCTGACTCCCTACACGAAGATATATGTGTGCTACTGGTGTCCCGTAGCCAAAATACTATCTCACTGTATTACTAAAATTCAGCACACATACTCAACGCAAAAAAAACACACACACACACACACATATACATACACTCATTACCTGCCACCCGCTTGCTTGCTGGTGCAGCACACATGACTACATATTTATATAAGTATATATAGGAAGTCCTGGATTTTGCGCATGTTACATCAGACTGTGTTTAGCACTCATTCCAGAAGCATCGTAGTGTCGCTTGTGATCACACATTTTCTCAAACTTGTGTTATATGTTCATGAATAAAAATTATTTAAAATAATTAATAAATGATAATTAGGAAATAGATTTGTAATTTGTGTGTGTGAAAAGTTTAAAAACCCTTGCAAAAATGTCCCTGAAGAAAAACCTGCAAGAAAACAGCCATAAGAGAGTAAAAATAACCATAGAAATAAAACATCAAATCATTGAAAAGCTAAAACGAGGTGTAAGTGTGGCTGATCTAGCACGCACATACAATCGGTTTACATCAACAATTTGCGCTATCCTTAAAAACAAGGACAAGATTAAGGAGATAGATGCTTCACGGTGAGTAACAGGAATATCTGCGCAACGGTTACGTATTCTCGACAACGTTGAAAGGTTGCTTTTCATATGGTTAAGTGAAAAGCTATTGCAAAGAGACACTATTAAAAAGAGCATCATTTTTGAAGAGGAGAACCAGCATCCACAGCATTGTGAGGCACAGTGAAGCAGCAAGTTCTGACACAAATGCAGCAGAGAACTTCATCTGTGATTTCAAAAAGCTCGTAGATTCTAAAGGTTACTTGCCGCAGCAGCTTTTTAATTGTGACGAAACAGGTCTCTTCTGGGAAAAGATGTCGATGCGAACGTAAATAATAGCAGAGGAGAATGCATTGCCCGGCCACAGGCCAATGGAAGACTGTCTCAGGTTGTTGTTTGTGCCATTGCAAATGGCGATTTGAAAATTAAACCGCTGCTTGTTTGCCATTCAGGAACTCCATGAGTCTTCAATAAAGGCAAAATCCGGAAGAGCAGGCTAAATATTTGGAGGTCCAACAGGAAGGCTTGGATGACACGTGCCCTTTTTACTGAGTGGATCAAAAAAGTTTTTGGTCCTTCTGTGAAAAAAATGTTTGCTTGAGATGAATCTGCCACTCCATGTTTTGCTTGTTATGAATAACCCTCCTGCCCATCCTCCAGGCCTACAAGATGACCTCCCTGAAGAATTTAAGTTCATAAAGATTCAATTTCTGCCTCCCAACACACTCTGTTACTCTTACCTATGGACCAGCACGTTGTTTCTAATTTTAAGAAGCTCTACACTAAAGCACTATTCGAGCATTGTTTTCCGGTGACTGAAGGGACCAATCTCACTCTGAGAGTTTTAGAAAAATCCCTTCCACATCGTTGCCTGCCTCAAGATGATCGACAATAGAGCCCTAACTTCTGCTTGGAAGAAGTTTTGACCGGAGAGCGTTGTCGAATGTGACTTTGAGGGGTTCGAGGCAGCACCCGTGGAACCTGTAGTCAACGAGATTGTGTCTTTGGCCACTATCATGGGACTGGAGGTGGATAACATTGATTTCGAAGAGCTTGTGGAAGAACACAGCCAAGAGGTGACCACCGAAGAGCTTATAGAGTTGCATTGTGTTTTACAGCAAGAAGTTTTGGAGGAAAGTTTTCAGAGGAGGAGGAGGTAACAGAAAAGCAACAATCTTCTAACGAAATAAGAGAAATGCTAAAAGTATGGAAAACTGTTGCATCTTACACTGAGAAACATCACCCTAATAAGGAAGTGGCTTTGAGCGCTTCAAATTTATTTAATGTTAATGATGTGTCGCATTTTCGACAACATTTGAAGCATCGGCAAAAACAAATGTCTCTGGACATCTTTCTAGTAAAAAATAATCAGGTATATATCATAATTATTTAATTTTTTTCCTCTGAAAATCGAAATCGCATTCCAGGTGGGTTCATTCTGCGGAGGAAGAAAAGATGAAGATTATTCACTTTCCATAACAATATGTATATAATTTTTTTTGAATAAACGTTATACAAGCGGTTTGTAAGTATTTTTTCGACATGGAACGCATTATCATATTTTAAATTAATTTATATGAGAAAAACTGTTTCGCATAACGAGTGTTTCGCTTTACGAGTATGGTTTTGGAACGAATTATGCTTGTTAAGCGAGGTTCTACTGTATTGCAAAGATGTTCTTCATTTGATAAAATGCAGTTTTTTGCCTGTCCTATTCTGTAAAATACATACATTTAATACATGTATTATACTGCGGCCCCTGCAAGTTATATATTTAGCTAAGCCTACTGAAAACAGAAGTAAGTCATCGATCCTGGTTATATTTCGATATTGATTAACATGTACAAGATCCGACAATTAAGTAATGAGACTAATTCCGTAAAAATTAAAATAATCAACAGTAAAGGATGTAATCTGTATTTTATTCAAAGTAAGTCCCTTGTGAATTGATACAGCAAGTGGCACAATCTAATAAACACTGGAATGACCTCTGTAGTTCTTCTGTTGTTATGGCCCTTGAAGTCGATATGTTAGGGCCCTTTGGATGTCATCAATATTGTCAAAGAAGTGTCTTTTCAATGGTAACTTTAATTTTGGGAATAGAAAATAATCACAGGGAAACAACTCTGGGGAGTAGAGTGGATGGTTGAGAACACACTTTTTTGGGGAGCCAAAAATTCCTGTACAACTACTGCCCAGTGAGACGGTGCATTGTCATGGAGAAGGAAAAAAAACTGCCAATCGTTTTCAATAGATGTTTCAAAATACTTAAATAAACTGTGGCTGTGAAAGTCTGTTAGTCTAGACTTTTGTGAAAAACTCCTTTGCTGTCATAGAAGCACACCAACATTGCCTTCATTTTTTACTCTTAAAGACGGATTTTTTTGCCTTCTGGTGATGACGATGACTTCCACTGAGCACTTTTGTGTTTAGTTATGGGATCATAGCGGAAAATCCATGTTTCATCCTCTGCAACAATCAAATTTAAGAGATATCCATTTCTGTGACACGTTTTGATTATGTATTCTGTGTACTCAACACGCTGAGGTTTTTTGGTCGTCAGACAAGGAATGTGGTACAAACCGGCAAGCAACTGTTTTTTTGCCCAAATCTTCCCCTAAAATTTTACGAATGGTCTCTCTCTATTAACGTCAAATTTAATCGCCATCATCCTCACAGTCAAACAACGATCTTCTTGTAACAATGCCCATCTTACTAGGTCAATAAAATGGCGGCTTTAATGTCGTCTGCTCATCAGGCGGGGATGCAAAGTTGCCAGATAATAGATGAAGGTTGCCTCTTTGGATTCCATGCTTTGCTTCATATATGAAATTTTTATCATGGCCATAATAAAATCAGTCTCATTACTTAATTGTCGGACCTTGTATATGCAGTGCGGAGGTGCAGATAGATCATAACGGCCTGAGGAGAATGGCGCTGTGGGGAGTTACCAGGGGATCTTGTCGACACTCAAAATTCAGAGGAAGGATGGGACAGATATACAATCTGACGATTACTGGTGCCATCAGAATTGGTACTATGCGCTTGCTGCTGAATATGGGGAGGGAGCACTTATTGGGGCGTCCTGAGTGTTGTGATGTCAATTCTTAATTCAGCATTCAACAACATGTTTAACATATGTGTGTCAGGTGAATTCTGTGACTCACTTTCCAGGGGGCGCTATATGTCTTCGGCTGCCGTTTATGTAAACCCTGTAATGGCTAATTAAGCACTTAAACTGAACTTTCAGTTAAATTATTTGTTATGTTATTACAAATGTAAAACATGAAGAATAGTTAATTTACTAAGAATAGCTATATTTAATTTCACCGTTTCTGTCCCCAGTGGGGGAAGCAGATTTATGAATCAGTCATCCTTCATATATATAGGGATGCTAGTGAAGTAGTGTATAGTGAGTGTGTAAACCATCACATCTGGACCGAAATTAAAATATCAAATCCAAAGATACCTTAGTAAAACCTGTAAGTCAATTCTAAGCGGAGATATTAACATTTTAGTAGCGTACACCGCCATAGAAATTGAAGCTTTAGGACATTTTGGAAATGCAATAATAACAATATTGTTAAATGACATTTTTTATAGTGGGTACATTCCTAATGACCTATTAAAATCTATATTTATTGCTCTGTCAAAGAAACCAGGTACTTTAAAATATGAAGACTATTGCATCATTAACTTTTATGGGTCATGTGCGAAAATGTTACTAGGAATAATCATGAGAAGAATAAGAAGAAAGATTGAACTGGAAATTAGTGAAGAACAGTGTGGATTTGTAGACGGAAAAGGTGCAAACAATGCCATTGGACTCTTTCGGAAAATGTTATAGAAGTTTAAAAAAAAAACTTATCTTCATTTATACTTCATATACAATATGAAAGCATTTTTGTGTGTGAAACAGTCAATAGTTTATGCTGTGTTCAGTACTTTGTTGATAAAGACTGTGGTTGAAACATTCAGTTGTGTTTGTGTGCGTCTTTTCCACCCCGTTGAACTTTCTAGTCACATTGTGCATTATATTTAGGATTATAGAACAGTTACGTATTTAATTTTATCTTTACATATATTCTCTTTCCAGTTGTTCCATTTACGAATTCTCGCTGTCTGTGTACTAACACAATGGAATTAGGAGCACCAGCCCCTGGAAATGAAATCCGAGTTGCCATTAGAGTTCGGCCATTATTGCCCAAGTGAGTTGGTGATTTAAAAAAAAAATTAAAATCTAGTTTTTAAATAAAAATTACATTTTTTTCTCCAAAAACTATTTTGTGATATATTCATTTCTCCATCAGCTAGTAACACTAAAGGTCTAAACATTCGAATTTCAAAATAAGGAAAGATAATACAAAGGATTCTTATTCTAATAGTCTTTACATTGTAGATAATCTCCCTGTGTGGATTCCAGGGCTCCATTGCAGAGAAAAAAACAGACCCATCCCCCCCCCCCCCCACCCCCCCCCCCCTACCCCCAGCCCTTCTAAACAAGTATGTTGCGAGGGTTGACCAGTTTAGAGTTTCTTTTGAAGATGCAGTGACTGAGAGGCAAGGAAACAGTAGTTTGTATACAAATAAGCCAGATCAGTAACATGAAGGTGAATGCAAGACTTAACTCTTAGAGTCCCAAGGAACGCTTCGTACGTTCATTGGTTCCTACTTAGAGGCCCAATAAACGCAAGATGCGCCCATTTTCCTTTCTTTTGACTACCCCTTGGGCCTCTGATGCTAAACCCCCTGGGACTCAAAGAGTTAAGTTCTGGAACAAGACCAAAGTTCTGGAACAAGACCAAAGTCCAGGAGTGGGCGAACAACAAACTTTCTGTCATAGTTTGCAGCTGATGAACTCTAGGAAGAAGAAGAAGTAAACAGTCAGAATAACTAATTTAGATGTTTTGACAGAGACTAAGATTTTAAAGCAACTTATAATAAATGTTAGAAAGAGGCAGTCATCTCTATCCATAAGTCTCCTGTGGCGAAAGGGTCAAGCTATTTGCCTCCTCCTCTAAAGGTCATGGGTTTGTTTCATGGACACGTTAGTCATTTCAGAGTGCAGTTTTACGGAGATCCCTAGAGATTGTGGCTGCAGCTGTGGAATTCATGCAACTGCTAGCATTTCTGCAGAGATACTCTGAGCCATATAGTATAACCTGATGCAGTGAAACTGATCCTCTCGACTTTAAGTTTCACCTTTCCTGATGTTAAATGTTCCAATATTTATCTGCTTATAATGTGGCCAAAGATGATGATGCCTGCTTTTTTTCTGATGATTGCAGTATATTATCTTGAGATCTTAGCTTTTTTTCTTCAAAACATATGGATTACTCTGTTTGACTATCCAAGGAATTTTAAATAGTCCTGTAAAACCTCATCTCTAGGGCTCAAGAAATTGTTTAGCAAGTTTTTCAGTTGTCCATGATTCATTGTCGTGTGTGAAAACTGGTAATAGAAAATATAAGCATAAGCTTATTTTAAGGATATAATTTTGATTGATATCCCATACAGTTATGATAGTTCCCCGTGTGGGCTGCAGGGCTCTATTGTGAGGAAAACAAAAACAGACCCACTGCCTCCCCAACGATTATGTAGTAAGAGTCGACTAACTGGGTCTTTCCTTCGAAGTCGGAGTGCATCTGCCTGAGAGGCAAGGAATCAACAGTCTGCATACAAAAAAGTATGATGTGTAAAACGGATGTGCATGCAACACTCAGGTTCTGGAACAAGTCTGAAGTCCAGAGGGGGGTGAACAACCAGAACTTTCTGTCAGAGTTTACAGCAGGTGAACGCAAAGAAGAAGATAAAGTAATGATAGTTAGGAAAAAGATTCTAAAAATATGTAAGAATTGCAGCTTTTCACCAGTTTTGTTTTGGAGGGATGTTGTAAAGTCTCTCAGCATACCAACCTAAGTGTACCATTTGTTATATGTAACAGTTAGTGGAAAATACAACTAGAATATATAACCAGAATGTCTCACACTGAAATTCACAGGTGCATAGAAATAAAGAGACCAAAAAAAAAAACACACACAAAGAATTGAGCTAAAGAAGGACATTGGAAATATAGAAAGGGCATGTGGGTGACCTGCATGTGTTAGCATATGACAGACTAGTAGCATGGGTTGGCTGAGAGTCTGTGTTTCTCTGGGGAATAAAAGGGTCGAAGCATAATTATTGAAACACTCTGATCTTGATAAGAATTGTGTGCTTATTGTTCATATTTGTAATGAGGTCACAAAATCTGTCCCTTGAGTTCACACACAAAAATGCCTTTGATAATCATGCAGCATGCGGTGGTTAGCATGCATATGATAGGTTGCAGATGTGGGCATTAGACTACGCTATCGTGGTGAGAAACAAAATACTGGAGATCTGTTGCCTTCGACCTCCATGTGGCCACTTGGGAACACAACGTTTTGTAACCCTTATGCTTGCAAAGGGGTGGGGGGAGGAGAAAATATCATGGCCAAGTTGTCAAGCCAGAGGTTTGGTTCACAGACATGTCGTTTAGTTGATGAGTGCAGTTTTTATGGAGATCCTTGTGATCATCCCTGGAACTACAGCGTTTGTGTTTTATGCAATGCTCTCGACAGGTTAGTTGGGCATGAAGAGTTCCTCCGGGGCAGCAAAGTCAATATTCTTGACTTATAACTTCAATTTTAATTTTGGGACTTTAAGCTGACATGATATTTTGTGAGTTAATGAAGTTGTCCCCTCGTAGGATGCAATTTTTTGATATTTTGAAGCCCCACCCTGGCCTTTGCCAGGGGCCCTGAATATAGCCGGGCTATAAATATGGCCAAACAGCTGAAAGGGGTTTCTAGGACCTCTTTACAGGTGATTTTTCTTATCCGCATGGTGGCACATTGTGTCACCGAGTGTTTATCGCTTGTGTGATGTCCTGGTGGGGTACAGTTACCTACCTTAAAATATTGGAAGAACCGACATCACTCATGACATTTCCATATCAACACCCAGTAAAGAGTTCCAATTTTGATGGTAGCAGTTTCATTATATGTCTGTCTTGCCTTTCCCCTGAGTGATGGTTAGATACCTTGATCATTTTCTCTACATCACAATGATCTAATTGTTTGTTATGATGGTGTTTGACAATTCATTTGCTGTAACCCATACTTTCAGGGAGTTAGCAGCCGGCATGAAATGTAAATGGAAATGCACAGAGAACATGATTACCGTGGACAGCAGCCAGCCATCACACACAAGTTATGTCTTTGGTATGTTAGAGTATATGACTGTTTGTCCTTGTCTTTGAGGTAGAAAAGGAGCTGATTTTTTTGGGTTTAATAGTTGTCTTCTTTTAAATCAGCTGCTCTTAACCTGTGGGTTGGGACCCCTTTGGGGGTTAAATTGCTATTTCGCAGGGGTCTCCTTAGACCATCAGAAAACACATATTCACTGAAGATATCAAGTAGCAACGGAAATAATTTTATGGCTGGGGGTCACCTCAGCACGAGGAACTGTATAAAAGTGTCACTTTCATTAGGAAGGTTGAGAACCACTGGTTTAAATTATCACATGTTGTGTCTTTTGTGTTTAATTTTTATATATAGATTCACTGCTCCCAACAAGCATGTCCTAAAAGTAGACTCATTAGGGGTGTTTCTTTTGAAGTCAGAATACATCTACCTGAGAGGCGAAGAACCAACAGTCTGTATACAAAAAAGCTAAATCTGTAAAACAGATGTGTATGCCAAATTCGGTCTGGAGATGTAGGAAGAGCCAAAACTTTCCGCCGGAGTTTACTGCTTGCGAGCGCAAAGAAGAAGAACAGTTAAAATAACAGTTTTTTAAAATTTATATATTGCATTGAAATACTGAATAGATACCTTGTTGGTCTGGTGTTCATTGATGTGAATACTTATTGAGGCAGATCCTTCTTTTCTTCCAAGTTTTCACCTCCAAGCTTGTGAAGGTTTAACCACACTGATCCCTGTGTGAGTTATTGCACCTCATTTTGGGGAGTGGGAGGAAATCAGTAGAGCCACTCACTCTGCGACAAGCTGGCCCTGATGGACAACTAAACAGTGGTTTTTCCTTTGAAGTCAGAGTGCATCTACCTTAAAGGAGAAAAACCAACAGTGCATACAACTAAGCCAGATCTGTTTAACAGATGAACATGCAAGACTCAAGTTCAGAAGTGGATGAGTAAAAAGAACTTTATGCTCTAGTCTACAGCTAGTGAACGCTAAGAAGAAAACCACACTTACATTACAGAATCTAAATTCGGATGGCAAACCAACAGGGCAAATCACAGATACCTTGTTCAACCCTCAGAGAAGTTATGATTGGGGCAGCCACACCAGCCTGGTGTAACCTGCACTCCTATGCAGAAAATGATGTGATTGGTCAAGAGACAGAATTGGAAGAAGCTAAGGCGAACAGCTTGGGCAGGGAAACACAAACATGTTTGTTCTCTTCCATCTGTTGATGTTTGCCTGTATGATGTAGACATGTTTTACTATGCATTTAAAGAAATTTGTCAATATTATGTATTTCAGATCGGGTTTTTGATGAGACTGTTTCTAACAGAATGGTCTATGAAGAGCTGGCATCCGAAATTGTTAAACAGGCCATGATTGGCTTCAATGGTTAGTATAATTTTTTTTTATACTTGGGCGCAGATGGGAATCTGTTTTACTATACTTTTTCTACTTTCGTCTCTTTGGAAAAATAAGGCCTCATACCATTTATGTAGATGACCACTATGAAGATTTGTCCTTCTTTTTTATGTTCACCTGTGTAAACTCTGGCAGAAAGTTTTCTGGTTGTTCTTCCTTCTCTGGACATTAGTCTTGTTTTAGAACTTGAGTTTTGCAAGCATATCTATTTTACAGATCTGTCTTTTTTTGTATGCAGACTGTTGGTTCCTTGAATCTCGGACAAATGCACTCTAGTTTGGAAAGAAACCCCTAATTAGTGGACTCTTGCGACATGCTTGTGAGAGAGGCAGTTAGTCTACTCTACCCTTGACCCTCACAGTAGGGCTACGGAACCCACACAGGAAGTAGATTTGTCCATGTTGGGGCTTCTGAACCCACCTAGGGAGTAGATTTGTCCATGCTGGGGCCCCGGAACCAAACCTGGGAAGTAGACTTGTGCATTTGAAGTCACCAGAAACCACACAGGGAGTAGATTTGTCCATGTTGGGCCCCAAAACCCACACAAGGAATAGATTTGTCCGTATTGGGGCCCCGGAACCCAAACTGGGAGTAGATTTGTCCATGTTGGGGCCCAGAACCTACACAGGGAGTAGATTTGTCCGTATTGGGGCCCCGGAACCCAAACTGGGAGTAGATTTGTCCATGTTGGGGCCCAGAACCTTATAAGGGAGTAGATTTGTCCATGTTGGGGCCCAGAACCCACACAGGAAGTAGATTTGTCCATGTTGGGGCTTCTGAACCCACCTAGGGAGTAGATTTGTCCATGCTGGGGCCCCGGAACCAAACCTGGGGTGTAGAATTGTGCATTTGAAGTCACCAGAAACCACACAGGGAGTAGATTTGTCCATGTTGGTGCCATGGAACCCCACCTGGGTAGTATATTTGTCCATGTTTGGTTAGCATTGTGTAACTAGTCTTGTACAGAATGTGGCCACTAGCACAGACAAAAATATAAAAACACAAAAGGTGTAGGAGTTTTCATGGCACTAGGAAATCTTTGGAAGTCAAAGGACATTTAAACGAGCACCAGACTTGGAATGTTTAGCATCAGTGTTTAATCACTACTGTTGTATGAAGCTGCAACATGGGGAACAATAAAAGCAACCCAGAACATGCTTTAACTGGTGCCTGCACAGAATAAAGGGTTAAATGGTGTGATAGAATCACTAATGTGGAGCTTTGGGGGAGGAAAAAGATGTTGGCAGCGCATAGAACACACATTGGGAAAAGCCTGTTATATTGTCCTTGCAATGAAATCAGCAGGGTCAGAGGAATATGAACATAACCTAAAAATGGGAATTTAAGAGGAAAGTTGAAAAGATGGATGGGTAGGACATGGTGTGAGCTGTTGTATTAGACAACTTGGCATGAGTTTTTTAGGGGGTCTGTAAAACGGTAAACAAATCCATCACCCAGGCCACCTGAGCAGTGCAAGACGAATATAGGAAACCCGACACCTGGTCAGTGTGTGGATGAAGAAGAAGAAGATTCTGCTGCTCTATTTATTTATGTCGGTTAATTTAAATTTGCCTGTTCATTTATAGTTTTTTGTGTGTGTGTCATCAGGTACTCTTTTCACCTATGGCCAGTCAGGATCAGGCAAGACTTATACTATTGATGCCTTGAGGACATTTGCGATCGAGTCTGCCTATGATTACATAGAGAATGTGAGTATATGTGATGTTACAGAAAAATTCTTAGAATACCTTGCACCAAGAAGTAAAGTAATATTAAAACTAGGGCTGTACCGAATATTCGCTTTGTATTCGCTTCGGGGCCGAATAGTAGACCTATTTGGTATTTGGCCGAATACGAATATTGGTTATCTTACAACCATTTCTGCATACACTGTAATGGACTGAAATCACTCTCTCATTAACACAATAGTTGCTGTTGCCTAAGTCTGTCGTAGCGGAGGGATCTGCGACCCTGTTGCGTGGTACAGCAGAGGTTCTCAAACTGGGTGCATATGCCAGGGGTGCTGTGGCGAAAATCAAGAAAAGTCAGCTATAAATTGTGACATTATTAAAGAAGAAGGCATGAAGATACTTAAAAGTTACAATTTAAATTGTCTTTCCTTGCCACTGTCGACAAGAGTTTTTTTCCTTGTTTCACACTTTGTATTTATCTCGAAGTGCGACCGATCCTCCATCTGTATTCGTAAAAGTGCAGCGGATAAGTACGGTTGTGATTACATTTTGGCTGAAATTTTATAAGTGGAAAATGTGGTATGTACAATAGTAACTGTTAGCCTCGTCAAGTAAGCACTTATATTTCAAGGCAACGCGGTGTAAGTCCTGGACAATCGGTAAACAGGCCAAACAATTTCTTGAGGCCTCAGAGATATGGTTTTACAGAACAATGCCTAAAATACCTTGGACAGCCCTCCTCCCCCCCCCCCCCCCCCCCCCCCCCCCCCCCCCCCCCCCCCCCCCCCCCCCCCCCCCCCCCCCTCCCCCAAAATAACAACCAAGAGGTTTTGAAAGAGGCGGGAGCCCAAAGACAACTAATCATAGACATCAGAAGGAGACAGTCATCATTTTTCTGCCATGTTATGAAAAGAGGGAAAATGGAACAAGTGGTGATCACTGGAAAGATCTGATGAAGGAGGGATAGAGGAAGACAACGAGAGAAGATTCTTGACAGTCTTATTGCATGTCATGGAGGTGTTTCAGCACACAAACTAATACATGCTGCAGGAGATCGCAGATTGTGGCGAGGCATAATTGCCCACGCCAGTCGGCCAGGCACCTGATAATGATGATACATTATTCATATTCGTGTTCGTCCGAATAGTTTGTCCCGCTATTTGTATTTTCCGAATAGTGAAAATCACTATTCGGTACAGCCCTAATTAAACCTAAAAGGATCTTGTCTCAGACAGTGCAGTACTTTAATAAAAATTAGATTTCATGGTGTACTGGAAAGAACAGTTGCTGACCGAGGGCATGGTACTATGTAAGAGAGACAGGGGCTGACCAATATGAAGATAGACACAGGACATAAGTGACACCTTGGGCAGAACAAAATTTGAGGCCAGAGAGCCGGTGAGGGACTGCTTAATTCAGCCAGGCTGTGATGGGAGCGACCTACTGTAAAGACCCTGCTACATGATGTTGACTGTCTGACAGAGTAACTGTATAGGGATTTATCTTTATCGCCTCTGTAGCAGCAGTTTGGATGTCAGGATCTTCACCGGAGCTATGGAGTTCGTGCTCTGTTCGGCACTCTCAGTAGGCGGCTAGCCGTTTACAGTTTGAATGTGAGTGAGTGTTTTCTATAAACTAGACAGCACAACTCTTGTGAATAACGAAAAAAGGTACTTATCATGAACTCAGACTTTTATAAAAAAAAATCATCTTGGTTCCCAGTTGACCCAGCCTTGAATGGGTACCAGGTACACTCCTGGGAAGTAAAGATGGCCGGCTTGATACTGACCGCATCACACTACAGAGTGCTGTTTGGTCTACAGAAATGTATGTCTAGCCCGATATGCCCAATGCCTGAAGTCGTTGAAAAGGGTCCTTTACTTTACTAGTTAAAAAATATGGGGTCCATGTGCAGACAATTGAAAATAAGAGGTGTCTGCAGATGTGATCTATCTGGGAACAACTGCTTCAAATGATAATGCTAACAATACCTAATTCTTTCCTCAGTGCCCAGCCCGCGAATTTTTGATGAGGGTCTCATATTTAGAGATCTACAATGAGAGGCTGACAGACTTACTGTCATCTGATGCCAGTACGACATTGACTATCCGTGAGGACTATGTAAGTCAGCAGTTATTTCTTGCTTTTATTTAACCAATGATTTTGGGGGTCATAGCAGCCCTTTGAAATAGGACGGGGTCATAGCAGCCCTTTGAAATAGGACGGGGTCATAGCAGCCCTTTGAAATGGAGTTGAAATTTTGTCTCCTTATTGTTCAAATTTTCAGTGAAACAAAAAAGCATTTATAGAAGAAAAAAAAACTTTGGCATTATTGCATCCTAACTCCCCTGTGTTGGTTCCCTGGGGGTGACAAGAGCAGACCCAATGCGCCTTCACAGACATGTGGCTACTTAAGGATTTGGGGAAAGTGGATGTGTTGGGTTGAAAGGCATAGATATCACAGCCTAGCTGTAAACAGCAACACTGGTTGCCAGCCACCCGACTAATTGGGAGTTTTCCCCTTTGAGGGCATCTGAATCGGTTTGAGAGGAAGGAACCAGCAGACTGCACACAAATAAGCCAGATCTGTAAAATGGATGGACATTCAAAACTCAGGTTCTTAAACAAGACCAAAGTGCAGAAGAGGATGAACAACCAGAACTTTCTGATGGAATTTCCAGCTGGTTAACGCTAAGAAGAAGAAGAAAACTAAACAGACAAAAATGACCCAAGCCTTTGAGAAACAGATTAAAAACTTTTAAATAGTTAGGAAAAACAAGTTATATATAGACATTGGTGACGTTTTGGACATGTCATGAGAGACATTTCTTTGAATCATTTAAACCTGATGGAAAGTGACCAAGGGGAGGACAAAGAGAATAATATCTGAATGGCCTGTCTACCTGACAGGCAAGATAAGTTAAGAACCAACATTACAGTACTTGGTACATTCCCATAAGCAGTTCGCCCCTATCTTCAGCAGCCAGTACAGAGTTCCAGTTCTGATGGTACCAGTAACAGTCCATCTTACCTTTGCTCTAAATATTGAGAGTTGGCCAGATCCAGTGGTCACTCCCCACTAAAAAAAATTATCTTCTGACTGATCTGTTTATGCTTCAGCACTGTTGGCTCTGCCAAAGGGCAGAGACAACATCTAGCTTGCGGTGCATCAGTTTACCACCATGTGGTGCAGAACCCATTTAATTTGCCAGGAGCAGTGCACAAAGAATTGTGGTTTTAGTGATCATGTGGGTTTGCTAGCTATGCCTGATTGGACCTCTAAGGCTTCGGCCTTGTTTTTGTTTTCTCTGTGAATTTGGAATATAGTGGATGTCTGCAGTTTTGTAGTTTTGCATAATGTAGGAGTTTTGTGTTGTCTTCTTAGTTCAAGCACTCATACTAATAGAAGAAACAGAAATATAATCCTCGCTGTCAGCACAGAGTCCCGATGCAGTGGGCACTGTCCCATTTGTAGATTGCCTGAAAATGAGAGAGCTGATCAATCGGCAGGGGAAGGTGCGATAAAGGAGCAGGCATATGTACCAGTTACCACCAAAAGAAAAGGATCATATAATCGATCAGGAAAACATCAGTCCCATCACAGGATGACTATTTTATTGTGGACAGATCAGAACAAGTCATTATTCATCACCTCAGAACAGGGCATAACTGATTATGCAACTAGGTGTACACAAAATGCAAGATAGACACATCAGCCATGTGCACCTGTGGAAAGTTGCCCTAGACAGCAGAGCATGTTCTCCAGGACTTCACCGAATATGACACAATAAGGCAAATGATTTGGCCAGAAAGAACAAGTGTAACGTAGACTTAGGGAAAACTGAGTAAACTAAAAGTGACAGTGAAATTTATACACAGGATAAAATTGCTGATATAGACAACTTATTTCAGGGGAAGGAAAGAAGAAGTAGCAGATTGTGATATAATCCAACCAACCTAAAAGAAACAGTAACAGTCTAGTAGCCTACTGTAGGAACGTAACATGTTTTAGTAAGATGGTAAAATTTAAGTGAGGAGGTAATATTCTAGTAAGACAATCACTTTTTAAAGTTAGACAGTTTCATACCAGTTAGATGGTAACATTTTAGCTAGACAGTGATATTCCAGTATGGCCGTTAAATGTTAGTATGGTAAATCAGTAATTCTTGTGGGGCTGTAACACAATTAACATTTTGTTTAAAAAATCCCACAAATATGTTAACAAGTTAGCCGAATGAAAACCCCCTTATCAATTTCCGAAGCAACTGTTGCATTTGTTTTAAACCCCCAGGAAAGGAACGTTTATATTGAAGGTCTGCAAGAAATCATTGTGAAATCACAGGACCATGTTAAAGATGTTCTTACACAGGGAAATGGTGAGTACCTGCTTTTCTTCTTCTTCTGCTTCTTCTTCTCCTCGTCTTCGTCCTCCTCCTCCTTATTCTTCTTCTTCTTCCTCCGAGATTTCTGAGCCCTTGAGGTTCATTGCTGCACATATCAACGGCCTCCACTCTTCTGTCTGGTTGGTCTTGTCTTTCCATTTGGTGACACCAAGTGTTTGCAGGTCTGTCTGGACGTTATCTCTCCATCGTCTTCTTGGTCTGCCTTGTGGTCTACAACAGTTCAGCTCCCTTGTGTATACAATTTTACCTCTCTGTCGTTTGACATTCTCTCAATATGCCAAAGCCATTTCAGTAACTTTTTCTTTTACATTGTTCAATTGGTAATTTAAAAAACAAATGTGATATAGAGTTGCTAAATCACACATGGTGGGGAGCCAGAGCTCATTCTGGTCAGACCTGCCTACACCTCTTGGTGGTCATCCTAGAAACAGGTTCCCTACTGGGATACTTCACCAGAATTGAAGAGAACCAAAATTTTCTTGAGAGTTGGAACTCATTTGCCTGAAAAAAGATTATAGTCCAGCAATGGGTGAACAACCAGAACTTTCCACCGTAGTTTACCACCTGGCAATGTTAAGAAGGTTAAGAAATTTATAACTGAAATCAGATCTGGTTCTTTTATTGTAAAAACATGTGTGTATGCGTGTGAAAACATACATGTAGATATAAATAAATAATATATATATAGATTAATTAATTTTTGTTTAAATATTTGTGGATGGCTTTGTTCCTGCTGAGGACACTGTCTCTCTGACAAGCTTGTCATAGAAGGTGACTAAACAAGGGCTTTGCATAGATTGGACGTGTTGGGCCAAAAGGTGCACAAATTGCAGGCCAGCTGTTAACTGCAACACAGTGTGCCAGCTGCTTGTGAACGAAGAAGAAGAGGATGGCTTTGTTTTTATGGACTTAATGAGTGGTATCATTTTAATATTTAGTGTGTGTTTGTTTGTTTGTTTAATCAACAGATCAACATTATGGCACACGGTTGTAACCCATAAGTGCTCCGTTCTACTTCTAACTCAAGAATCTCAGTGCAGTGCACAAACTCCATTGCACTGTCGAGGATGTTTGTGTGTATTTGTGTGTGTGTATATATATATGAGGGGTGGTTGTAGTGTTTTTCAAGTGCGGGGTCAAAGAACATACCTGTAAACTTTTCTTCACCTTTCGCATACCCTAATTCAGGGCTATTCAAATAAGTTTGTTCACGGGCCACAATTAGGAAAATAGGGATCATCACAGGTCAGAAGCCCAGGCCCCAGCATAGAAAGATCATTCATAAAATTCAACTGGCAATGATCCGTGGGCCATTTGCTAGACTTCCACTTGCCAGATTTGGCGAGCTTGCTGCTAGTTGAATAGCCCTGCCCTAATTGAGAACCCCTTCATCATGGCCTAGAAACACATCTCCAGCTCCATAATTGAGCTTAATATTATCTTCTTTATAAGGGGCAGTAGTTGCATTGTGTTGTTGTTTACTGGTATGCTGTGATATCCACACCTTTCGGCCCAACAGATCCAGTTTCAGCAAATAATTACTCACCTTGAACTGCATGCTTGTTAAGTAGCAGTAAATCCACTGCTAAAAAATGGGTTGTGAGACCCATATGGGAAAGTGAGTTCAGTAATGTTAAATTTGTGATTGTATATGAAGTAATATATCATTTAAGGAGAGAAATCTTTGAATGCTTTCTCTTAACTTGGTTGTCTTTGTAGCCAGAAGAACATTTGCTGAAAGCAAAATGAATGAGAGGTCTTCCAGATCTCATTGTATATTTCGCCTGGTAAGTCAATGTTTATGAATTTTTTTTTAAAATAATGTGTACACAAACAACACATTGCACAATTTATTGCCAGGCATATTTCAATGTATCTCGTCAGGTGCATCAGTACAGAGTTACATCAACATATAAAGAAGTATAAACTGAAGAATAAATTCCACTGGTCTGTCTCACTGCATCGTGTTCATATAGTTGCTAGAAGCTTACTTATTCACGTGACTTACCAGGGTTATATGAATTCGTGTCTGTTTACATAAAAGTTGGAAAAAAAAATAGTATTTTTATTGTTAAAGCTTTAGCCAGTCTCAGCAATTGCCAATTTGGTGTGTGTGGTACGTCAGATGGAAAGCTTTGTCTTTTTCAATTACATGTCCAAAATCAACCAAATGATTTCCTGTAGAAGAAATGAGTTCTACGCCCTCTTATGTTAGCAGAAGGAATTCTCATAGTCAATTTCAAGTTACCTTTGTAGTAAGTTACATTACTGCACTAAATTTATGGCGAACAGATAAAAACGATGCATCAAGAGAGACCATTCATATTTCGGTGGAATTTATTCAACTTTCATGCTTTTTTTTTATATGTTGGAGTAACTCAGTAGTAATGCACCTGACGAGAAATAGTGAAACATACTTGGCAATAAATTGTTCAGTGTATTGTTTGTGTCTATGTTTTTTAAACTCATTGTGGTTTGAACTTAGGTAACATTTCAATTGTTTTACAACTATTGGTACATCTAGTTAGCAGTTCGCTTGTGTTTAAACCTTTTGTGTTGATTTAGTTATTAGCTACAAAAGCGAAGGCTACAGGGACCACTCTTACTAAACAAAGGGGACATTCTGAAGACCACTTTGTTCACTTTTTATGCCGGCTTAGTTGTTCACTTGTTAAACGTCCTAGTTTTGTAATTGAGTTGCATGCCTTTTTCAGGACATTCTAAACCAATCACCAGCCTTTGTTGGCTGTTGTGTGGTGTTACTAGGCAATTTTAAGTTCAACAGTTAGCTACTGGTTTCTGAACGGTAATTGCTCAATTGGCAATTGCCTCCTTTTTCTTTGTGTTCACTGGCTGTAAAATCCAGTGGAAAGTTATGGTTCTTCATCCACTTCTGGACTTAAGTCTTGTTCCATAACCTTGCTTTTGCGTGCACATCTGTTTTACAGGTTTTGCATGCAAACTGCTGATTCCTGGCTTCTAAGAAAACATCCGTAATCGATTGTTACAACTTGCTTGTTACGGGGCAGTGGGTCTGTTCTTTCCCCTCCACAGTGGGACCCCGGAGCCCACATGGGGAGTCAGATGTCAAAATCACTTGACAGCGGTCTGCTACCAAATCATCTGCATCTGACCTCAGCTACCAGTAAAAAAGGATTGTGAACCTTGGTTCACAACACAAGCCACAGACGCTCGCCTTTTGTATGGTCGGCAGAATTCTTCAACTCGCTTATTCAGTCTAACTTGTTTCTTTCTTCCGTCAGCCATCGTCATGGTCACCAAATAATCACATTTGTTTCCATGTTATTCTATTCTCTACCATGTTTTTTAAAGCTTGCCTTTATTCCTTTGATGTTGTGTGTTCTGGTACAGGGACATTCTAGTTGTATTGTCTCCTTAGTATGTATTTTGTCCATTGCCACTGATCTTACCATTTATATTCTGTCATTCCTTCCCAGGTGATTGAGAGCAGAGAGAGGGAAGACCCAGAGCATTCGTCTGTGTATGTGTCCTATTTGGTAAGTATATACCTTTTGTATTTATGACTTTAGGTGTCCTGTATTCATTTCATTCATGACTTTAGGTTTCCTTATTCATTTCATTCATGACTTTAGGTTTCCTTATTCATTTCATTTATGACTTTAGGTATCCTGTATTCAATTTATTCATGACTTTAGGTTTCCTGTATTCATTTCATTCATGACTTTAGGTATCCTGTATTCATTTCATTCATGACTTAAGGTGTCCTGTATTAATTTCATTCATGACTTTAGGTTTCCGTATTCATTTCATTCATGACTTTAGGTATCCTGTATTCATTTCATTCATGACTTTAGGTATCCTGTATTCATTTCATTCATGACTTTAGGTTTCCTGTATTCATTTCATTCATGACTTTAGGTATCCTGTATTCATTTCATTCATGACTTTAGGTTTCCTGTATTCATTTCATTCATGACTTTAGGTATTCTGTATTCATTTCATTCATGACTTTAGGTTTCATTATTCATTTCATTCATGACTTTAGGTATCCTGTATTCATTTCATTCATGACTTTAGGTATCCTGTATTCATTTCATTCATGACTTTAGGTATCCTGTATTCATTTCATTCATGACTTTAGGTATCCTGTATTCATTTCATTCATGACTTTAGGTATCCTGTATTAATTTCATTCATGACTTTAGGTATCCTGTATTCATTTCATTCATGACTTTAGGTATCCTGTATTCATTTAATTCATGACTTTAGGTATCCTGTATTCATTTCATTCATGACTTTAGGTATCCTGTATTCATTTCATTCATGACTTTAGGTATCCTGTATTCATTTCATTCATGACTTTAGGTATCCTGTATTAATTTCATTCATGACTTTAGGTATCCTGTATTCATTTCATTCATGACTTTAGGTATCCTGTATTCATTTCATTCATGACTTTAGGTATCCTGTATTCATTTCATTCATGACTTATGTATCCTAGCCCAGAAAGCTTGTTGTAAAGGGCAACAAATTGATGAACATCCGTTAAAGCATGTCCAGCATTATGCATATATAGGGAGCATTTTTTCAGAAGATAGAAGAATTTGATAAAGAACTCCAACAAAGATGCAAAAAATGCCAATCAAGTTTTACCCCAGGTGGCACAAATTTCAAAATGCAAGCATGTGAATATGAGCACTAAAAGGACAATGTTCAACACATTATTCTTACCAATGCTATCAATGACAGATATGAACACTGTCTTCAGAAGGGAGATAGTCATGACAAAATGAAATGTTAACATACTATGCTAGGTGTAACGAGGAAAGATCGATTTAGGAACAATGATATCAGGAGGAGAGTCGGCAGAGAACCAATACTGAACTTTATAGGTAGACAACAAGCCAAATGGTTTGGCCATGTAACAAGATTGGTATCAAACAGGACACCGGAGAGCAATGTTATACAGATACAGCAGTAACAGACCCAGAGGTCGACCACACAGAAGATGGACCGCAGAAATATCAGAGACACTGATAAGAACTTTATATGAAACGCGAGGCATCCCAGGAGTAAAGAAAAGAAGAAGACTAGAACTGGATGTGTCTGGCAACACTGTGTGCCAACTGCCCCTTACAGGGCTGAACAAGAAGAAGACTAGAACTGGATGTGTCTGGCAACACTGTGTGCCAACTGGCTCTTACAGGGCTGAACAAGAAGAAGACTAGAACTGGATGTGTCTGGCAACACTGTGTGCCAACTGGCTCTTACAGGGCTGAACAAGAAGAAGACTAGAACTGGATGTGTCTGGCAACACTGTGTGCCAACTGGCTCTTACAGGGCTGACAAATAAGAAGACTAGAACTGGATGTGTCTGGCAACACTGTGTGCCAACTGGCTCTTACAGGGCTGAACAAGAAGAAGACTAGAACTGGATGTTTCTGGCAACACTGTGTGCCAACTGGCTCTTACAGGGCTGACAAAGAAGAAAGTATCCTGGTTGTGCAGGGTTTCATGGACATTCTTCTTCTAAGCATTCCCTGGCTGTAAACTTCAGGGGAAAGTTCTAGTTGTTCATCCAGTTCTGGACTTTTAGGCTTCTCCCAGAACTTGAATTTTACCTGCATATCTATTTTACAGAAATGGATTATTTATATACAGACTGTTGGTTCCTCACATCTCAGGCAGGTACATTCTGACTTTAGTAGACAAATCCCTAACTGATTGCCTTTTAGGACATGCTTGTTATGGAGGCAGTGGCTCTGGACCCCTGCCTCACCCAGGTGGGCCCTGTAACCCACACTGGGCATTTCATGGAAATTAGGATGAGTGATAAATTAAGAACTGACACCACCGTCTGACAATTTATAGTTTTCCTTTGAAGCCTCTAGTAGTTTGTTAATATAATTTGCTTGTTAAAATGTATGATGGAAATAGAGGTGACTTCAGTCTCCTGGCTGGTTGCCTTCAGTTTGAGTACCGTTATGCTAGGGTAGACTATGACCATACTTGAGAAGCTGTCTCATGTTACTGCCCCAGATACCCGCCACTGCTCCTTCTCTGCCACGGGAAGTCCAGGAATATTTGTTGTGGTCAGAGTTGATGAATGCACATGTCTTAGGTGTATTTGGTGAGAGTTGAGAGCTCATTCTCAGCACTATCCACCTGGCTGTGACAGCAGTATGCACCAAGCATGCTATGTAAAACAAAAAAAAATTTGCATAGCTGCTAAAAGGTACAGAGTTTCGACATTCAAAATCTGTATAATTTAACTCTTTGAGTTCCAGGGAACACATTATACAATCATAGGTTCTTACCTAGAAGCCCAATAAACACATGATGTGTCGATTTCAGTCTCTTTTTACTACCCATTGGGCCTGTGATGCTAAACCTCCTGAGACTCATAGAGTTAATGAGTGAAATTTTCAAATTGCACACGAGAATACCTTAGAGTTCAACAAATCAGTTGACAGTTCTTTTGCATCTGGGTCTTCGATAGTTTTTAGGTGTACGTAATTTCCTAATAGAAACGCACCATCGGATGACTGTATAAATTTTTGACTGACAGAAACTTTGAATTGTTATATCTGCAGAACTTGGTGGATCTGGCTGGCAGTGAAAAAGCCGGGGAGAACAGTGGAACCTGTTTAAGAGAGGGCATTTCAATTAACCTCTCCCTGATGACGCTATCACAAGTGATCCGCAAGCTTAGTGGGGACCAAAGGTACTTCAATATCTATGTCATTTTTCTTCTTATATATTTCTTTTTTAGCATTCACTGCCTGTAAATTTCAGTGGAAAATTCTGGTTGTTCATCCACTTTTGGACTCTAGTCCTGTTTCAGAACCTTAGTGTTGCATGCACATCCATTTTACAGAATATACAAATTTGTATACAGACTGTTGGTTCTTTGCCTCTCAGGCACATGCACTCTGACTTTGAAGGAAGCTCCCATTAGTGATTCCTAAATTGTGCTATTTGGTAGACAGTGCAGGGTTCGTAGTGGACGCAGAAACTTGAATTAGACCATTGATTATGGCTTTGAGCAGGAAGTATGGATTTGGAACATGACCGATTTCCCACTGTAATGGGAGAATCGGAAGTAAAATGTACTATTGACGGAAGACCTGTGATTTTAGGCAGTTAGGCTTTTTATCAGCCATTTGGCTATTTTCGGCTACCTTCATTTTAAATGTTTAGTGTGAGCGGCCAATTGATTGTTCTGACATTTTAAGCTGAAATGGGTAGTTAAGGGTGAGAGGAGGGTCGAGTTTTGTTGCAGCCAGTAGAGACACACCCACAGGAACGCATGGGGCGGGAAGAAGCAGCACCTCACATGCAATTGTTTCTAGAAACCAGGATTATGTTTGGAGATGATGGGGCTGGCAAAGTGATGTCAGCTGGATTTCACAGTTCTGTTTTTGGCACGGTGGGTTATCTTTACAGTGTATTTGGTGATAAAATCACCCCATACCCCCACATAGCTTCCCTCTCACCTCTCTTGCCATACCTCTTTCACTCTTGTCCCCTCTCTTCTCTATCTCTTCCTGCCTCTTCTCTGTCCTCTCTCTCTCTCTCTTTCTTTCTCTCTCTCTCTATCTCATGTTCTGTTTTTATGTCCTTCTCTCCATCTTTCCCTATATTCTTCTTTTTCCTCTTCCTTTCGACCTTTCTATGTTTTCTTTATCACCCCACCCCCTTTTTTTGTCTCCTGTACTTGATTTGATGCCTCGTGACTATCTTTTACTAGTGGATGTGTGCAAAACACAAGCAATTGTGTTATGGTTGGGGGGGGGGGGGTTGGGGGAGGTTACAATCTTGAGCACACGCTCAACATTTTCAGCTGCAAGGACACTTCTCTCTTTCCTAAACCGAGAAGTTTGAAGATATGTTGGTAAAGAAAGTCTTCTGTGTCCTGTCCTTAGTCTGAATGTAACACATTGTGCCTCCAAAGAGCTGATGAAGCGAGTCTGTGGGCAAAAGGGGGTGGGGTATTTGGTGTGTGTATCTAGCCATCTTTTTTGGGATACTGGGTTGCATTTTGTCCTAGTCTCTTGGTGGGTTACGTCACTATTTGATTGCACCATGTCACTGCTGTTTCTGGCCAGTCTCTCTGATTTTTAAATTGCCTTGCAAGCTACATCTCAATCATTTTTGTTTAATATTTTGTCTACACAGAGAGTTCATTAACTACAGAGACAGCAAACTGACCAGAATCCTACAGAATGCTTTGGAAGGAAATTCCAAGACAGCCATCTTGTGCACAGTGGCTCCATTTGCAGTTGAAGAAACACACTCTACTCTACGGGTAAGATGACACTGTTACTGTTGTAGTTGATGGGGTTGTTGTTGTAGTTGACACTCTTACTGTTGTAGTTGACACTGTTACTGTTGTAGTTGACACTGTTACTGTTGTAGTTGACACTGTTACTGTTGTAGTTGACACTGTTACTGTTGTAGTTGACACTGTTACTGTTGTAGTTGACACTGTTACTGTTGAAGTTGAAACTGTTACTGTTGTAGTTGACACTGTTACTGTTGTAGTTGGTGGGGTTACGGTTGTAGTTGACACTGTTACTGTTGTAGTTGACACTGTTACTGTTGTAGTTGACACTGTTACTGTTGTAGTTGGTGGGGTTACTGTTGTAGTTGACACTTATACGGTTGTAGTTGACATTTTTTACTGTTGTAGTTGACACTGTTTTCCTTGTCAATCCTTGGACTGATTAACCTTGTACATTGTTTTAATGGACAGATGCCATGCTGATTGCAAGCTTCTATTTCTGGCTGTTACAGCGAGTGCAGTTCACAAACTTTTGTTAGGATATTTATCTGACTGTTCATTCTCACACTTTACTCTGCAGTTTGCACTGAATGCCAAGAAAGTGAAGACAAAGCCACAACAAAATGAGGTTCTGACAAACAGTGCCATGTTGAAAAAGTCCCAGTTGGAGATCACCAAACTTAAGAACAGAATAAAAGAGGTAAGAGAGTCCATAGAGTTGACATTGTACAGGGTGTTTGTAAAGTTTCACTACACATTGTAAATAGAACAGATGTGAAAAACAAAGTACGTGACATCATCCAGAAAAATATGCTCCACTGTCAGTTGCGAAGCAATATGCAGTAAAAGGCTGTCAGCTGGAGTGGCTCTTTGCACTCAAAACTGAATGGTGTTATCAATGTAAGCAGTCAGACTTACCATTCAAGAAATAATAACAGACACGTTTATCTGATAATCTGAAGAGACGTGTACAGTCATGTCTTCAACCGTGTTGGACATTTCCAAGACTTTTTATAATGAATGTTTACTTTCTAGCTTCCATGAAACAGTGTTAAACCATAGCAGTGCCTGTTGTAACTACTTTAATGACTTTTTAAGCACATTTATTAATGACATCATGTACTTGGGATTTTCAGATTTGTTCTAGGTACGAAGTGTAGTGACACTTTACGCACACCCGTTATAAGAAAATAGTTTTGCCTTTGTAATTTTGTTAAATGGTACATTCTATATTGTTTTTGTTGGTCTGCTATTTAGTGATTTCCTTCATGTTTTTAGAGTCATCTAAATGGGTTTAAATAAATTTGTTTGTATGTTCTCTAATTTATAGCTAACTAGCTGTACCTGGCCACACGTTGCTGTGGCCCAGTCATATCTCACTCTCCGAAGGATAGAAAAATCATCCATGGCGAAATTATTAAAATAGAAAAAGTTAAGAAATGAGAACTTAAAAATAATATTATAAGCTCTCTCAGCTAACTGTGTCTGGCATACCCCCCCCCCCCCCCCCAAATCATATCATCCTCTGCGAAGAATGGGAAAGTCACCATGTGACGAAATATTCTAACTAAATTGAGCTTGGCATCCTGCCCACCCAGACTTAAATAGGTAGCATTAACTTGTACTGAGAAGTAAATGTGGCCAGTGTAACAGCTATCACATCACCCATCAAGTACCAGTACTACTGCAATCACTGCCACCACCACCATCACAACAACACAAACTGTCACTACAGTCTGTGTAGGTCGGTGTAGAAAGGAGGAGTTAGCGCCGCATGCTGTCGCCACAGACTATTTAGTTTAATGTTGCTCCTGACATAGAAAAAATAAAAAATTCATCACGTAACCAGTGATGGAACCCACAGTAAAAAGTACACTATACTTACGAATAGCGGAGAAAAATACCCCGCACGCGTCATCTCTCCCTCTCCGAAGGAACAATTATTAACTGACATTGGTATCCGTGTCCACCCAAACTAAACTGGACTGTAAGCCGTCTTCGGTAACAGTTTCTGTCATCACCGAATAGGTTATGACCAAGAAGCGTAGTGGGGAGGCTAATTGGCACTTAACTGAAATCGGATGTCTTTGGGCGAAGGGCGTAGATATTGCAGCCTAGCTGTAAAACACAACACAACGTGGCAACCACCCTTTTTAGGGACAAAGAACAATTATCACCCAGCAGGGAATCGAACACCGGTCACCCGCATGAGGATGGAATACTTACACCTATACTACCGAAGACTGAAGAGTTTAGGTCAGATATCGCAGCCTAGCTGTAAACCACAACACAACTTGCCAGCAGCCCTCTCGGGGGCGAACGAAGATTACCCGTGACATGACCATTAAGCATCACGTCACTGCTGTCGCAGGCTAGCTGTAAACCACAAAACCGAAAAAAAGCGTAGATATCGCAGCCTAGCCATAAACCACAACACAACGTTCTCGCGGCCCAGTAAAGGGCTTAAAAAAAGTATTTGCACTGAATAAAGTTGTAAGCTTTCTGAGCTAACAGTGACTACTGTCTGTACAGGTCGTTGTAGCCAGAGGAGTTGGCGCCGCATGCTGTCGCCACAGACTGTTTAGTTTAAGTGTGTCCCCGACATAAAACTCCATCACCTAACCAGTGGTGGAAACCACAGTAATATTCCGTGATTTAAAAAAAAAAGTACGCTATACTCACAAATAGCGGAAATAAAAACCTGCATTCGTCATCTCTCCCTCTCCAAAGGGACGATGTTTAATTAACCTTGGCATCCGTGTCGACCCAAACCAAACTGGACCGTAAGCCTTCTTAGTTAACAGTTTCTGTCATCAGCGAATAGTTTTTGATCGAGTGAAGCGTCGGGGTTAGGCTAATTTGGACTGTACTGATATCGGATGTCTTTGGCCGTAAGGTGCAGATGTCGCAACCTAGCTGTAAACCACAACACAACGTGCCAATCGTCCCTTTAGGGGACAAAGAAAAATTGGCACCAGCGGGGAATCAAACACCAGTCATCCGCGTGAAGGGAGGACTACTTACAACTCTACTACTGAAGACTGAAGACTTTAGGTCTGATATCGCAGCCTAGCTGTAAACCACAACACAACGTGCCAACCGCCCTCTCAAGGGCGAACGAATATTATTACCCGTGACATGAACATTGAGCATCACCTCGCCGCTATCGCAGGCTATCTGCAAACTTCAAATTCGAACGGACAAAAAAGCATAGATATTGCAGCCTAGCTATAAACCACAACAACACGTGGCAGCCACCCAGTTAGCGGCAAAAAAAATAATTTATATCACCCATGGGGGAATCGAACCCCTATTACCCGTGTAAAAAGCGAAATGCTTACAACTAACAGTCGAAGGCGGCCAATCAACTAAAAATAAATCCGGGCGGGCAACGAAACAAATAATTATTTGACCGTTGCTTGAGCTACGTCGTTCGTGGTTTTGTGCTATTTTATGACAAAAGAATCACGCTTTGAGTCAGAGGCAACGTTGTGTGAAAATTTGAAAGCAATCGGTTCAGTAGTTTCCGAGTTTAGAGATAACAAACTCGGAAAATTAACATTTTTATTAATATAGATGTAATTTAGATAGTGGGAAAAAATACTCAGCCACACTTTAACACACTTGTCATCAGCTGGAAAGAGAAGGCCAGTCGCAGAGATAAGTGGAGGCGAGTGAAATCTGCAACAATTAGCCTCAAAGGTTTGAAATGAAAAAAAAAAAAACACGTAACACATAATTTAATTTGAACATTTATTTATTCGATCACAAATTTATATCACAAATAACTTAGAAAACTTTTCAGGAAGTGGCAGGAAAGATTAAATAATTCTCAGTATGTTATGAGTTAACTATTTTATTACATGCAATTTATTGGTCAAGATAGTAACATTGTTTTCTCTTAAAATATCCACAGCTTGAAGAAAGAAACCTCGTGCAAGACGGTGATGAACTTAAGTCTAGGAGGGAAGAAAGGGAGCGTCTGATCAAGGAGTTCAGCAGTTTCCTCTGCGTCTCCTCCAAGGCTAGAGAAGACAAGAGAGGATTTGAAAAGGTAAGTGCACATTTGAATATTCTTCTTGTGTTTCTTCTTGTTTCTTTTTTTCTACTGCCTATGTTGCAAAGCATCATAGAGAGGAGTTTAGTGTAGTGTCCTGTCCTTTGCTAGTTGTCTTTCTAATTCCCTCTGCCCATCTATTTCTTGTAGCCTGCTGTTCTCATTTTCAGCCTGTTTGAAGATGAAAAAAAGGGGGGGGGGGGGAATCGTGGATGGCTCAAGCAGAAGACACAATAAGACATGTATGCATGCTTGAGAACATTGGGCGAGGAGAGGAGTGGGTCAGAGTACCAGACATTGTGCCGTTAGTACAGAGAGTGGCCAGCGGGTGCTAGGAAAGGTGGAAGTCTCAACAGTTGATTCATGACAGTTCACGCCTGTGATCTGAGTATCTCTACAGATGGTTCGGTGTTGAGAGAAAAGATAAGTGCCTGGGGGTTCGTAGCGAAAGCCAATGGAAAATCTTTAGTGCAAGACAGCCTAGCTAGCATAGGACACCACAACATCTAGCATGAGAATGAAGGCGGTAACCAGCTGTCCAGTGGCTAGAGAACAAGATGTATACACATGTAAAAATTGTAACAGAGTCTGAAAGTATGCTGAGACAGGTGAAGGCAGGAATGCTTCGAGCTGAGTGGCAAGCTTTACTGGGAAGGTCACAGGTAGTGAGCATACTGTGGATCATGTCTCCAGACCATGTCAAAGTGGTGAACTGATACATGTCAAAGCAGATAGGTTTAAGGCCCTTTGGGAACAAGCAACAGAATCAGTAGAGAAACAAGATTATTATGGCCTGGAGAAAATGAGGCACCTGGGTGTAACCAGAGGGTATGGCCGGCACACCACACTTAGAGGAAAGGCAAGACGGACATATAATCAAATTAAGACTGGTACCATCAGTTTTGGAACTCTGCACTGCCTGCTGAAGATGAGGACAGAGCACACATGGGAATGATCCCAGTGTTGTGATGTAAATTCTTGACTCAACTCAACTCAGCTGCTGTTCTCATGTAGTAAACTCTGTCTGCTGGCTGATATTGTATCGTTCTGACCAGAACATCAAACAATGATGATCTGTGAAATCATTAACTGGCACTGTGCCTATCATTGTTCTCAGTTTGTGGGTCGGTCTTTTGTTTTTTTGCCCCCTCATTTCTTATACATCTCATCTCACATGTTGTAATGAAGTGCTAATGTTGTTCTAGCAGTGTCCGTGTCTGGCACAGAATACACACATGCACGTACGCATAGCACACACACATGCATGTACGCATAGCACACACACATACACACACCATATATTTATGCATGTAAAAGCCGCAGTATTTGAACTGAAAATCATTGAAAAAAATAGGTTGTGGGCCCTTATTTGAGATATTAGGTCTATCTATCACGTGTACATAATTCATTAGTAAACATTACACTATTTTGAAATGTACCTTATGAAAACAATTTCACTAATTAATGTTATTGTTGTCCGTCGCCAAATGATGTCATTGCCATAATGTGCCTTGCCCAGCCAAAACTAGCTTTAAATTCCCTCTCAGGAATTCCTTTGGTGTCTAACAATCTGTAACATTTCCACAGACACAGAAAACCCACCTGCCTGTATTTTCTAGGCATATTCCAGAGTCTGGTTTCTTCTTCCGTGTATTTCACCTTCTTGTCATAAAAAGATTGTTCACTTGTATTGTCTCAGAAATCTGGTGCGCCTATACACAAGCAAATACAGTAAATTTATATGTGTGTGTGTATACATACACACATTCGCGCTCGCACACACACACATATATACATGTATATTCACAGGTCAGGTCTTTTGTGTGTATGGGTAA
The DNA here is from genome assembly GCA_905116865.2 of Candidula unifasciata. Taxonomy (NCBI): domain Eukaryota; kingdom Metazoa; phylum Mollusca; class Gastropoda; order Stylommatophora; family Geomitridae; genus Candidula; species Candidula unifasciata. The sequence continues at coordinate 628,112 of CAJHNH020000990.1, read as the reverse complement.
ATTCTAGTAATGCATTTAAGAAACTTATATGGCTACAGACTGGGTCTTGGAAATTCATGACAGCTGATCTTCAGTACAGATATGACACTTGATAAATGTATGTTTTTAATTTTCAGAAACGCAGAGAAACTGTGTGCGTTCCTCAGATGTATAGAAGTGTGGAATCGAAAGGTTGGTTCAGCTTGAATTATCTGGTTCTGCGTTTAGTCTTGAATTTGATATTTAGTAGCGTTTTTAGCGTATTTAGTAGAGAGGAGAAGAAACATCAGATCATGATGGGACAAGACGCACTAGAGCAGGTCAACCAGTTCAAATACCTTGGATTCGTATTAGACCAGAATAGCAGCATCAAGACAGAGTTGGCTGCCCAAAAATCAGCAGCTGGAAAACTTTTCCAGGCCATAAACCAGGGGTTTTTCAGCAAAAGAGAAATTAGCAAGAGCACAAAACTGGCTTCCTATGTGCTAGTCCTGACATATGGGGCAAGTCATGGGCAATTACAACAGCTCACAGAAGCCAGTTTCAGGACTCACAAATGAGATATCTGAGAAAAGTGTTCCAAGTAACAAAAAGGGACAGAGTTTACGATCAGACAATACGTCTTGACCTTAAAACCAAGGCCTTACAAACCCGAGTGGATCAGTCACAGTTGTGATAGCTTGGACATGTATACAGAATGGGAGAGAATCGACCACCATGGCGGGCTTAGGAGGCTGACCCAGGAAACCAGACCACCAGGAAGACCCAGGGGTTCACTTGAAAGACAACATCCATCAATCCCTGACTGACAGAGAAGTCTGGCAATCTCTCTGGCAAACCTCTACACCTTAAGGTAGACAAGGAGCGACTAAGTGAGTTATCTAGTTAAGAATAGTATACATATCATTGTTTCAGTGTATGAGAGATTAGCCAAATGTTTTGATCTTTAGCATGAAGGATTCATATAATGCACCAAAAAACTTAACGGCAGTCCTTCTCTGTAAATTTACCCCTCAAAATGATGCATTTCTTCTATCTCTTCCACAACTTCCTGATATCCTGAGGCATTGTGCATGCCTATTGAGCTCATGGCACTGTTGTCATTGCTGCCTAGAACATAGTTCACATTACTTTATTCCTGCTTTTAAACAGAACATAGTTCACATTACTTTATTCCTGCTTTTAAACAGAACATAGTTCACATTACTTTATTCCTGCTTTTAAACAGAACATAGTTCACATTACTTTATTCCTGCTTTTAAACAGAACATAGTTCACATTACTTTATTCCTGCTTTTAAACAGAACATAGTTCACATTACTTTATTCCTGCTTTTAAACAGAACATAGTTCACATTACTTTATTCCTGCTTTTAAACAGAACATAGTTCACATTACTTTATTCCTGCTTTTAAACATGAATCTGATTCACTAATTCTGTTTGATTGCTTAACAAGAAAATGGGCCCAGTGGGAGTTACATGGTCAGGCCAAAGAAAGGTCAAGAAGATATAGGAAGTGTTGTATTACTCTGACGGCAAGTCCTAAATTCCACAGTTTCCAGGTGTTTGTCTGAAGTGTTGCCAAACTAAAGATCAAACTTGTCATATAGAAATTATCATACTGTCAGTTCTGCCTTTTTTATGCTCTGTAACAGAAATCCTTTACAGGACGTTGCAGAACCAACCCCCAGCCCCTGGCTGTTGTGTGGTTTTTCTAGGCAAATTTGCATCTAGTAGTTTGCCATTGCTATCTGGACGGTCGGGTAACAGAGATAACAAGTTTTTTTATGGTTGTAAGAACACCTGTCATTTAAAGCACAAGTATGACAATAATTGGTTATTTGTCCTTCAGTGCCAAGAATGTCGGAGATGGTTCACAAACGGGAATTTCCACATACTCAGCTCAAGCAGATGGATAGTTTCAGCATTTCAGAGTCACCCCCTGCAAAGTATGTCATTAGCTGTAGTTCCTTATCACCATTCTGTTTTGCCATTTATAGTCAGTGCCATTTATAGTCAGTGCCATGTTTGGCGCCTAATTACTCCTCTACTTTGCCACCTAATTACTCCTTCACTTTGGCACCTAATTACTCCTTCACTTTGGCACCTAATTACTCCTTTACGTTGGCACCTAATTACTCCTTCACTTTGCCACCCAGTTACTCCTTTACTTTGGCACCTAATTACTCCTTCACTTTGGCACCTAATTACTCCTTTACTTTGCCACCGAATTACTCCTTCACTTTGCCACCTAATTACTCCTTCACTTTGCCACCTAATTACTCCTTCACTTTGCCACCCAATTACTCCTTCACTTTGCCACCTAATTACTCCTTCACTTTGCCACCTAATTACTTAGTCACTTTGCCAGCTAGCTACACCTCAGCTGTGGCACCTAATTACACATTTATTTTGTTACAAACAATTCCTGTTTAGTAATAGCAAATAATGCATGGTAATTTTTTTTAGTGAATTTGTCTTTGCTACTCACACTCACCGTACTCATTACTCCTTCACTTTGCCAGCTGATTACTCCTTCACTTTAGCAGCTGATTACTCCATCACTTTGGCAGATAATTACTCCTTCACTTTGGCAGTCTAATTGCTTCTTCACTTTGCAGCCTAATTACTCCTTCACTGCCATCTAATTATATCTCTACTTTGCTATTTTAATTACTCCTACACTTTGCAGCCTAATTACTCCTTCACTGCCATCTAATTATATCTCTACTTTGCTATTTTAATTACTCCTACACTTTGCAGCCTAATTACTCCTTCACTGCCATCTAATTATATCTCTACTTTGCTATTTTAATTACTCCTACACTTTGCAGCCTTATTACTTCTTCACTTTGGCATCAAATTATTCCCTCACTATGTTGCCTAATTATTCCTTTACTGCCACCAAATGACTCCTACTTTGCTACCTGCTTACTCCTTCCCTTAGTCACAGAATTACTCCTTCATTTTGCCACATAATTACCCATTTACTTTTCAACTAAATACTCACTTACTTTGGCAACTAATTATTCCTTAGCTTTGGCACCTTATTATTCCTCCACTGTGTTGCGTAATTACTCCTTCACTTTTGCACCTAATAATTTATTCACTGCATCACCTAAGTACTCCTCCACTTAGCCGCCTAATTACTCCTTTATTTTGTCTCCAAATTATTCCTGTTTAGTATTAGCAAATATTCCATTAACATTTTTCAGTGATAGTGTGTTTGCGATGCCACACTCACTGGACTCTCCGTGTACTTCAAAAGATTGTGCCTACTGTGACATGTCCTTCACAGGCTTTGAACAAGCAATTGTTCAGGAAAGCGTTTTGCAGGTAAGTAAATATATGAAAAGCTAATGAAAAGTAGAACCAGTCAGCTCTACAGTATCGTGAATACAAGCAACAAATGATTATTGTGGCGAAAAGAACCTGCATCAGCGCATATAGAAATGTACAATACCACATATGTGAACAAGAATACAGTTACTTAGCTGATTTATTTCTGCTAGAAATCACATTGCTGTCCAGCCAGTTAAGTAAATGACATGTGTGATAAATAAAAAGTACACCACATCTGAATTGGGGGGGGGGGGGGGGGGGTTGAGGTTTCAACAACGGGTCAACATCATGGCACACTGGTAGTAACCCATAAATGCTAAAAATCTTTAAAACCACTGGCTGAATGGTTAGAGCAATTGTGTCCACACTCAATCCTCGGCACAATCCTTTTGTTACAATCCTATATAAAACCAATGGAATTCTCAGATTAACCATATGATCTTTCAATTTACATTACTTAGAATTGCCTGCAGAAGCAGTAACAACTACAATCAGCCGTCCCACTTTGTGTAAACAAAAGGAACATGTGGATCATGCCGTGACCCTATGACCTCCATCACTGAGCCTTACGAGGCAATCTTACATCAACTAGGCTTGAAAAAAAGCCATTAAGCTCAAAAGAAAATATCCCCTAAATGCGTGTTGTTAGGTAATATAGTCACATCCTAAATGTTTTCTGAAGCATGAACTCAACCAGTAGCATTAACAATGCATCTCGTAAACAGATCACTATAGACAAGTCGAAAAGGTGACATTAATGGGGAATTGGATCCAAATGGAAGTGTTGATTTTTCTGATTCTCTGGGCAATAGGGTTAACTGGACATAAAGTGAAGATAAACAACCAAAATAAAGTATGTTTTTTTTTCCACATTTAGATATGCCTCGTTTTGTACTTATGTTGGTTATTTTCCAGCTGAACATAAAGTGTCAAAATAAAAAGATGCTTATATAAGTTAGTTGCATATGCTTTACAGGATGTTGCACAACCAACTCCATCATTTTTTGTCTGTTGTGGTTTTTCTAGGCAAATTTTACTTTAGTAGTTTGCCATTGCTTACTGAATGGTCGGCTCTTGATGCTGCTGTCAAAACCAATGCAAGGCAGCCTGCTCCCAAATTGTCTGAGGCTGGGATCGAACCTGGCATTATGAAACGCTTTCACAACACCTAAGACATGGACGCTGATGATGCCTATATATATTCTCAGAATGTCTACAGAGACTCCTAGAAATATTTTGGACAAAAAAGATCACAAATGAAGAACTGGGTGGTTTGGGGGGGGGGGGGGGGGGGGGGGTGTCAAGGTTTCACCCTGGCAAACGTTATCAACAAGAAAACTGGAGATGGCTTGGACCTGTTTGAAGAATGCCTAATGACACTTTGACAAGAACAGCTCTCCGGTGGATAGAAGATGGGAAAAGGAGGTATGGACAACCTAAAGAAACCTGTAGAAGAACAGTAGAAAGAATAATGATAATATAAACTGACATGGAATACCATGGGCAGATAAGCAGCAGACCAGCAACAGTGATAATCCTTTTAAATAATGCCCTATGTGTCAACTAAAACTATGTATTGTACTAAACTATCAGATGGTGCTTTTAATGCCATGATGACCTACCAACTCTTGACTATGGGGACACATTTCCAACAATTGTATAAGTTAGGAATGCTATCAATGAACTGGCTTCGGGGAAAGCCCCAGGCACATATGGAATTCCCACTGAGATCATCAGGAGTTGGTAAAATATTCTATTCTAACCAAACACATTCATTAACTAATAACAATACTCTGCTGGCGAGATGGACGGGTTCACCAAGACATCAGAGACTCAAGCATCGTAACTATGTACAACAACAAGGGTGGTCAGAGTAACTGCAATAACTACAAGGGAATATCACTGCTGTGTACTGTTAAAAAAGGTATTTGAGAATTGTTCTTGGAAGACTCCAGATTCTAGGAGACCAGATTTACACAGAAGCACAGTGCAGCTTTCATGGGAATCAGTCTACCACTGTTATGATATTTTAATTATGACAGTTGCAGACAAAGTGCCTTTAACAAAATCAACCATTGTATGTTGCTTTTATTGATCTTACAAAGGCATTTGATTTGGTTAGTCAAAAAGTTCTGTTCAGCACACTGAAGAAAATTGGATGTCCACCTACCGTATAGAGCATTATTGAATCCTTTCACACAGGTATGAAAGGTACAATCAACTTTGATGTTGTAGCATTGGAGAAGTTTGTAAAAAAAAAATGGAGTGAAGCAGGGATGTGCACAAGCTCCTATCCTCTTTGGAATATACTTCTCACTTCTACTTAAACCTGCCTTTTGAGATCAGGAGGCTTGTGTATTCATCCATTCTCGATCCGACAGCAGCCTTTACAATGCTCATCAGCTGAAGGCGAAAGCCAGGATAAGAAAAGTACTTATCAGATAGCTGCTGTTTGCAGATGATGCAGCAATAACGACCCACTCAGGGGAGCAGCTGTAATGTTTACTATCCGCATTTGCTAAAGCATGCTGTGAATTTGGACTAACAGTCAGTAAAAAGAAGACAAAGGTTATGGTGCAAGGTGTTAATGATAGACCTGCAGTCTACATTGACGGTGAAGAGTTGGAGACAGCTGACCATTTTACCTGTCTGGTTTCCACAGTGAATAACAAACTATTAAAATAAACATCAGGATATGTAAGGCAGCAACAACAATGAACAGGTGAACAAGTGTTTGGGAGAGCTGAAAGCTCACAATTAAAACAAAAACTCTTGTTTGTGTTTGTGACTGCAGGAAGGATAGGAAGAAACAGACTAAACACACATGTTGACAGTAGTGGTCCTGAAATCCCATGCTATCATTGTGGAAGACTTTTCTTAACGCGGGCACATCTTGCTAGTCACATTGGCCATCGCCATGGGCTGTGAGTCTGATGCCTCCTCATAGCGCAATATAACACTATTGTCTGGAAAGACAGAAGGAGCCAATCATCAGTATGTGTCAACAATGAGATGAAGAGAATACAGAACAGAGATATATGCTCCTATCTATATTCAGCTGTGTTTTGGCTAACACACTTGCACACCAGCCAGAAGGTCTCAGGCTTGAACTGGATTTAAAATAAAATGACTTGCATTGCCAGGTTGGCCCAGCCTAATTTGAGCACAGGAAATGCCTTGGAATTAATGGCAGCTGGTATGATGTTGATCACATTACCAATTGAGTGCAAAGCGGTCTATAAAAATGATTGCCTTGCACCATGTATCTGATGTTCCGTGTGTGGGTTCCTGGGCACATTGGTGGGGGAGGAGCTGGTATGGGTCCACTCCCCCAACATGCATGTCTACTAATTGGGGGTGTTTCCATCAAAGTTCGGCGGCATCTGCCTGAGAGGCGAGGGGCCGATAGTCTACATACAAATAAGCCAAATCTGTAAAATGGATGGGCAGTTAAAATTTGAGTTCTGGAACAAGACTAAAGACCAGAACTAGACGAACAACCAAAATGTTCTGGATTTACGGCCGATGAATGCAGATAAGAAGAAGATGTGGGTTTGGGATGAAAGAGGTCAGTTTTCCTTTTCTTTGGCAGTGATGGACCAAAATAAAAATTTAAAAAATTTAGCATCATTTCTTTTTCAGTGCTTGTTATTTTTAAAATGAATTAACTTTTTTTTATCGGGTTTAGAAAGCATATATCTTTGTAATTAGGATTTCTCCTATATTGTATTTGTATCTTCCCTAAAATTTCCTGCCTTTAGAAATACAAGTCAAGGATAAGAAAGTACGAAGCTGACATCGCTGAGCTAAACAGAAAACTGAAGCAGAGATGTGGCCTGTTTGTTACTTCGCGAAGAGATACTCGGGTATTTGTGAGGGCATTTGTGTGCATGTCTGTGAGCTGGTGAATTGGAGAGAATGTGAAACTAGAACACTTTGTGTATAACAGGAGATGTGAAAGTGATATATCCTAACAACTAGAACACTCAGTGTATAACAGGAGATGTGAAAGTGATATATCCTAACAACTAGAACACTCAGTGTATAACAGGAGATGTGAAAGTGATATATCCTAACAACTAGAACACTCAGTGTATAACAGGAGATGTGAAAGTGATATATCCTAACAACTAGAACACTCAGTGTATAACAGGAGATGTGAAAGTGATATATCCTAACAACTAGAACACTCAGTGTATAACAGGAGATGTGAAAGTGATATATCCTAACAACTACAACACTTTGTGTATAACAGGAGATGTGAAAGTGATATATCCTAACAACTAGAACACTCAGTGTATAACAGGAGATGTGAAAGTGATATATCCTAACAACTACAACACTTTGTGTATAACAGGAGATGTGAAAGTGATATATTCTAACAACTACAACACTCAGTGTATAACAGGAGATGTGAAAGTGATATATCCTAACAACTACAACACTCAGTGTATAACAGGAGATGTGAAAGTGATATATCCTAACAACTACAACACTTTGTGTATAACAGGAGATGTGAAAGTGATATATCCTAACAACTACAACACTTTGTGTATAACAGGAGATGTGAAAGTGATATATCCTAACAACTACAACACTTTGTGTATAACAGGAGATGTGAAAGTGATATATTCTAACAACTACAACACTCAGTGTATAACAGGAGATGTGAAAGTGATATATCCTAACAACTAGAACACTCAGTGTATAACAGGAGATGTGAAAGTGATAAATCCTAACAACTAGAACACTCTGTGTATAACAGGAGATGTGAAAGTGATATATCCTAACAACTAGAACACTCAGTGTATAACAGGAGATGTGAAAGTGATATATCCTAACAACTAGAACACTCAGTGTAAGACAAAAGATATGAAAGTGTCTGATGTATCCCAGCAAATAGAAAAGTCAGTGTATGACAAATAGTATTTAAGTTAACCCAAAAAAATTATTGTGCTGGGTTTTATCCCATATGGCTCAGTCTGTTACTGCATGGCAGCTGCTTGCCTGCCAAGTATTGTACAGAGCACAGACTCCATATCTTCATTGACAATCCCCATGGATTTTATTACAAAGAAAGTATTTATGCAGTTAGGAAAGTTAATAAAAGAGTAATAACATCATAAAAGAGCTGTCATTGGTTAAAAGGTTAATCAAGAATTTTTTTTCTTTTTTTTTCTTCTTTGCGTTCACCAGCTGTAAACTCTGGTGGAAAGTTATGGCTGTTCGTCCACTTCTGGACTCCAGTCCTGCTCCACAACCTGAGTGTTGTGTGTGCATCAGTTTTATAGATCTGATTCACTTGAATGCACACTGTTGGTTTCTTGCCTCTCAGGTAGATACACTCCAACTTCAAAGAAAGCTCCCCAATCAGTTGCATCTTACGACATGCTCTTGGGTAGGCAATGGGTCTATTCTTGTTTTCCCCCACAATGGAGCCCAGGAACCCACAAAGGGAACTTCTCTCATGTAGACAGTAACCTAAACACTAAAAGGGATCATCATCATGTAGCAGGTCCTTTGCAGAATGTCGCTCTCATCACAGTCTGCCTGAAAGAAACTCGGTCTCTCGCCAGTTCTCCCACCTCATGTACTTTCATACTCAAGGAGTCACTTATATCCTGTGCCTATCTTCGTGTTGGTCTGCCCCTCCTTTCCTGGCACCATGCCTTCTGCTATAAATTTTTTCCAATCCGTCGTGGCGCTTGATGTGACCAAAATATTTCAGCTTCCGAGAAAGGATGCTGTTTATTAGCCAATCTTCCTTGATGTTCAGATCTTTTAAGATGTCAGTATTTCTTCTCTTCTTTGTCCAAGATAATAGGGATACACAGAGATAATAGGTAATCACAGGTCCAACTTCACGGCAAATGGGACACCCCATGGTTACTCTGTTCCTGTGTCTGTGAAAAAAGACAGAATGACCATCGATGTGCCTTGTGAAAAATTGATGCAACCTGCATGAAATGCCTAAGACAGCCCTCAAAAGTGCCAACACAAATAATACAACACTAGAAATATAGTTTATTGTGGGTGAATGGATGCAGTAATTACCACACATTTGTAGTTGCACACGCAATTAATCGCATGAGGCATCACCAGTTCTGTGTCAACAGTTTGCTTGCCATTTTCCTAATCTGCAGTTCACAACACCAACAAAGCTGGGCAGTCAAAAGGCAGTCCAACCTCAATCTGTAGTTCACAGTGTGGTGCCATGCGCTCAACTCAGTAGATGGGGTGATGGAACTATAGGATGCCCAAGGAAAATATTTGTTAATAACACTAAAGACTGCAAGGCTGGGCTTCAAACTTGTTCTTTCTGTGACAGTTAATGTTCACAGTGAAATTTGATGATAATGATTGGGGCTGGGAAAAGTTTAAGTACAGAAAAATGGACACACATTTTAATTGTTAGATATTTGTTTGAAATTTTTTTAAACTGAAAGAGCCAGAAACTGTGTGTTTAAAAAAATTGTTTACCTTTTTTTTTTTTTTTTTCAGTATCCAACATTTTGTAAAGAGGTTAAGGAGGAAATTACATCTGATGGGGAGCTGGAGGAGAACATTGAAAATGTATTTGAGGAAAATGAGACTTTGAAGTCACGTAATGTGTTATATAAAACCGAGATTGAGGGGTTGGAGGCTGATAAGGCCAGAGAAGAAGAAATAATATTGCACTATGAGGGAGAAATTAGGAGGTGGCAGGAGAAGGCTGAGATGCTGGAGTGGGAGAGAAACATGCAAGACATGAAGCAGGAGAAAGGGCTGTTGGAGACTAGTTGTTTAGATGAACATGAACTTTCTGGGAGGGATCCGCACGATGATCTGGAGATGCAGAAGAAGGAGCTGCTGAACGAGTGGAAAGAGGTGAGCAGGTTGAAAGAAGAACTGAATAAACAAGCCATATATATTGAAAACACATTGTGCGCGATGGAGAAAGAGAAGGAGGGGCTTCAGAAAGAGAGAGACAGCATTGACAGAGAGTGGAATGACTGTGAAAAGGCAAATGATGACTTGAGGAAAGAGAAGGAAGATTTTGATAAGAAACTGGAAGATTTTGAAAGTGCAAGGTTACAAGAGGCAGCAAATCAACCTCGAGGAATTGATGCCGACAGAACTGAAAGGGATAATGTGATATTAGAAAAGGAAAAGGAGTCACTTTTGCTACAGTTAGAGTCACTGAGACAGAGTGTTTGTGAGTTAAATGCACAAAAGTGTGCTCTTGAGTCAGAAATGTCAAAAAGTGTGTCTAAATATGAAGATAAAGAAAAATGTCTGCTGGAAGATACTGATATGCCAGGGGCTGACAGATTTCAGCAGAAAGATTGTGAAGCTCTGAGAAATGTGCAGAAGCAGCTGCAAGACAGAGAAATAGCATTTTCGGAACAAGAAGCAATTACTGCAAGAATTCAGGATAGATGTTGCATGCTGGGGGAACTCAATGAAAGACTGGAAGAAGAGGTTCAGCAATTAAGAATGGCACAGTGCAATCAAGAAAAAGAGAGGGATACTGAAATGGCAAAACAAGGCAACTCAGAAGAATGGAAGAAATTAGCAAAATTCCAAGAAGAGCTTGCCAAACAAGAAGAGAATGTAGAGAGTAAAATAGAAAGATTGTGCATGCTGGAGGAGGAAAAAGAACAATTTGAAGAGGAGAAGGGCATCTTCTACAGAGAAAAAGAGTGCTTGAGGGAAGCTGAGAGGGATTTGAAGAGAGCAAAAGAAACTTTCAGACAAGAAAAATTTAAAGCATGTCAGGAACTAGAACAAGATGGAGAAAGTGACATAATTAAAAGAAAACAAATGTTGAAAGAGGAAGAGGAAAGGCTACACGAGCAACGGGAGCACCTCAGAAAACTCCAGGAGAAGTTTCATCAAGAAAAAGAAGCTTTCAGTCAAAGAAAATCAGAAGATCAGGCAAGAGAAATACTGATAGTAGATCAAGAAGCACTGACCAGGGAAATGATAAATGAAAAAACAGCATTTCTTCAGCAAGAACATGCACGACTTCTGAGAGAACAGGAAATTCTTGAAAGAAAGAACATAGATCTTCACGAAGAACATGAGCAACTAAACAAAGATCTTGATGAGAGAGAAGCAATGCATCAGAAAGAAAAAGAAGTATTCCAGCATGAAAAGGAGACACTTGAAGAACAGATAGCAGTTTTTCAAGAAGAGCAAACAGTTTTCCAGAAAGAACAAAAATCATTTAAAGAGAGGAGTGTAGCTTTTGAACAGAAGCAAGAAAGACTTGAAAAGGAGGAAGAAATTATTGCGCAGAATATTATATTAGTTCAAACACAAGAAGAAAGACTTCAGACAGAAAAAGAAATGCTAGAAAAGACAATTGCTGCTTTTCAGAAAGAGCAAGAGGACTTTCAGACAAAGGTTCACATTTTTGAAAAAAATAATGGAGCTTTTCAAGAAATGCAAGGCAGATTGCACAAAGAGTTAGAAATATTTGAAAAGGAAAGAATGACTCTTCAAAGCGAAAAAGAGAAATTCCAGAAAGAAAAGGAACTTGAGAAAAAGTGCATTCTGTTTCAGGAGGATCAAAGAAGATTGCAGATCGAGAAGTCAGCACTCGAGGATGCAGTTAGTGGTTTACAAGAACAACACTCAAGATGCCAGGAAGACATGAATATATTTCAGGATGACAAACTTCGGCAGGAAAAACACGAAAGACATTCACACGACAAAGAATCACAGGGTACAGAACAGACTGCAACAGATCCTCAGACGAGTGCTGCAACAGATCCTGATTTGAGTGCAGCAACAGATCCTGATTTGAGTGCAGCAACTGATCCTCAGATGAGTGCGGTAACTGATCCTCAGATGAGTGCTGAAGAGCTTATGTTGGTGCTGGAGAGAGTGGAAGATGATCTAGATGATGCATACGAAAAGATCGACCGCCTGGAGAACCTGATCACCAGAGGCAAGGCAGTCCTTGCAGAGAAAACGGAAGCAGCCAAAGAGGCTAATGACAAGGTCAAGGTGAGTCATTTTTGTATGCTGTTTGTGTGTGTGTGTGTGTGTGTATGTTTTTTTTCTTCCATATGTTGTATGAATGTTTGAATGACAGTGACCCACAGTTATCTTCAACTCTGTCATGGATGATGTTTTCCCAGCCTGAGCTGCTACCTGAAGATTCGACACTGCAGTGATCAGCACCTCCATTATGGGTAGTGAGACAACATGATCCATCCCTGATACCCCATTCAGCTGCTTAAGGAATTATAATTAGGGCAGGGATAATGGCTTGGGAAGTATTGCTCTGTGGTATCCTACTGTCTGATTGAGCTTGTTAAAGATACCTTAATAATCTTTGGTGTTCTTTAGTTTTACAGAGTTTAAAAAAAAATAATTTAAAACATTAATCCTGTTTTAACATTCACACTATATACCCTACAGCTAATCACCCCTTCATGCCTTTAGCTAGTCACCCCACATAACCTGTAGTAGTCACCTCACAAACTTTGTACATCCTTTTTCTCTAATCTCTTCTTCTGTCCACATTTTTGTTAAGATGGTTTGTGGAACTCCTGCTTGCCATGTAAGTGAATGTAAAAATGAATTTCAAGTAACTTTTGTGAAAAGTAATTGACAGGCATGCTCCAAGCAGAGTGGCAAGCATCGCTTCAGAGGTCCTGAGTAGTTGGCATCCTTTAGGTCATTTCTCCAGGCTGTGCTGGTGTATTGGGAAATGAGCAGGCAGATAGACTGACCAGTTTTGCACCACTTGACGGTGAATTGATGTATGACAAGCTAGATGTTGTGAGGGTCCTTTGGGAGCGAGTCAACAGTCTTCTTCTTCTGCCTTTCTATCCCCCAATGGAGCATAGGCCCTCAACCAACTCACGCCAAGTCGTTCTATCCTTCGCCATTGCATGGAGCTCTCCCCATGTCCTCCCCATCTTTCTAACTTCATTCTCCAGCTCTCTTCTCCATGTGTTTTTTGGCCTTCCTTTATTCCTATGCCCCTGTGGGTTCCAATGCAAAGACATTCTAGTTATGCTGTTCTCCTGTTTTCTCAGTGTGTGTCCTATCCAACGCGAGCATCTTTACCTCACCTCTTATATCTGGCTGACAGTTACTAGTGACCTCCGAATTGGAACTATTTGCTTGCTGCTGAAGATGGGAACTGTGCACTTATGGGAGTATACCGAGTGCTGTAATGTTGACACTTAATTCAACATTCAACTGCATGTGTTAAGAAGTCTTCAGCAATTAAAGCACAGAAGTTCAGGACCATTGTTGCCCTCACATGTATTTGACATACTTCTCAGATGCTCAGCTCTCAACTGACACGCAGTCATTTCTTCTTTTTTTTTAAAAAATCTCTATTCCCTTCATGATTTTCTACTGTCAGACCATCACAAGGTGTCTTGGAAACATCCAGGATCTGGCCACTGGCACCAGTTGGATCTTATTCTCAGAAGGAGCAGCACCTAAACTATGTACCACTAACTTGCAGCTGCCACAGTGCTGACTGACACTGACTGACTGTTGCACTGACCATTCCCTAGTTGCTACAAGATTTCAGCTGAAATCAAAGATAATTTTCTGTTGAAGACATAAATCTGTCCCTGAATTAAACATTTC
>CAJHNH020000990.1:519189-609189 GCA_905116865.2 Candidula unifasciata | reverse complement strand
TAGGTGCACCATCCCTCCAACAGGCAGTCATAGAAGGTGATGATCACGGGTGTTTCCTTCCAAGTTGGGGGTGCACCTGTTGAGAGGCAAGGAGCCAACAGTGTGATCAAATAAGCCAGATCTATAAAACGATGTGCACGCAAAACTCAAGTTCTGAAACAAGACTGTACCATAAGTGGGTTTTTAAAGGGGTAGAAAATTGTAGGCAAGAGAAAAAGTTTTCAAGAATGAACAAACAGTTTATGTTAGTTTTAAAAATCGATCACAATAAACAAACAAAGGACGTTGCTGCGATGAGCCTTCATCAGCACATAACGAACAACACAGTACACATACACAAATATGCTCTAACTATGAAATGACTACATAGGACTCTAATGTACAAAATAAATGATTCTCATCTGTGTCCCTGGCGAAAAACTTGGTTCAAGAGGATGACCGGGACAGCTACTAGCCTATTTATCACCAAAGCGCGGGCGGGGAGCGAAAAAAGGGGTTAGTATGACAGCATACAACAGTGGGTAAGCAACCGTAAGTTTCCACTGGAGTTTATTCTGCGAATGTGCAGGAGTAGGAGGAGAAAAGACAAGAATCTACTCGCCTCCCCCTAACCAGAATGTCACAAAAGGCAACTAATTAGGATTTTGCTGAAATCAGAAGTGCACATATCACAGCCTAACTGTCAACCACAACATAATATTTGAGCCGCCCTTTTAAGGGCATACACAGCAGAAGAAGATGTTTTTTTTGTTGATCTAGTGTTTCTTGAATGAGATTTCCAGTCCAAGCTATACTCTTAATCGCCTCTTATGGCATGAGTTATGAGTTAGATTATCTTCACAGCACTCTAAACACATCCATAGGCGCTCAGATTCCCCTCTCAACATATTCATCAGCGTTGCGCTGGTAACAGTGCCAGTCCTATGTTTTTTAATAAGACTTTGTGTGCGTCTGGTGTGCTTCTCATGCTTGGCTGTGTCGATCTTTACTGCCAGTTCTTGTATTCTTAGCAGTGATATAGACACATTGCTTCCAAAATGCTTAGAATGTCCTATCTCTCTAAGGGCAATGACTGTGTCTGCGTGATCCATGGGCCAGCCATCTTCAGTTAATGCAACACCTGTCAGTCTATCAGCTCTCTCATTACCAACAACGACTGCATTCCCTGGGATGAATATGAAGGTAACTGCACACAGAGGAAAGTTTTGCAATGACTCAAACTACTGTCTACGTAACCAGCCTGCCTCGACCCGCCGGATCATGCTCAAGGAATCACTCAGCACACACACGCAGGAATAGTCCTGTGATTCTAGCCAGATGAAAGTTTGTGTCACCGACATCACCTCCATAGTCATACTGCTGGTAGTCATGGAGAAGGCACCGCTGGCTTCTTGAACTATTCTGCCTGTAAATGCCCATGCACTCTTATGTCCCCGTATAACGGAGCTCTTATGGCATGTCTGGTGGGGTGGAAAAAGCTAAAGGACTGATTTCACGCCAGTGGCACAGTGGGCATATGATACTAGAATCCTATTTTTAGAAACTAAATCGGCCCTCGATGTGTAATACCAACATCGTGCCATTTGCCTTTACTTCCCAGAACTTTACCTGGTGCCCATTTTAGGCCGGGTCAGCTTGGAATCTGATTGGAGGTGGAGCATCAAGCCGCTACGCCACCACTGCACGCAGTGGTAGGGTGCCCCTGTGTAGCTATTCTGTACTTATTAAAGGCCCCCCAATAACACACAGCAACACATCTTATATTATTTGGGAAGGTCTGATTTGCACTGTGAAATTCAGTCGATGCTTGTGTTTCATTTGAGTTTCATTATAATTTTACAATCAAAAATCAGTTGTGGATCAGAGGATCCCACAGAGGGAATATGCACCAAGTGTGGACCAGTTGCGAACAATTATCATGTTTGAGAACGCATCCAAGTTTCTGGAGCTGAAGAATTTGAGACAAGAAGTTCAAGAGCAAAAGGTTTGTTGGGGTTGTTTACTAGTTAATGCATATTCTCTTTCCATCTGCCAAGAATATATATATATATATATATATATATATATATATATATATATATATATATATATATATATATATATATATATATATATATATATATATATATATATATACACCACACACACATACCTGCCAGTAATTTGTCTCCATCTCCTAATAATATTTCTCTTTGTCTTCCCCTCTGCCACTAAAGTTATCTCTCTGTTTTGCCTGTTTTTCTCTGTTCTCTGTGTCTAGTAAATGTGTGTATCTCTGCAATGAATCTTGCTGCCACGATTCAGCTTTATATGATTACTGCAACATAGCTACTTGTTCTGCTCTAACGTCTAGGATTGATGACACAAACGACTCTCAGTTCCTTTATACATTTCTGTCAGTTTATTCTATTAGATTCTTCCACAATCTTCCAACAGTTATTCCACATCCACGAATTGCTCGAGCAGCCCCAAGTATCTTGTGCGGTTGCTTGTCGCACAGACTTTCTGCTTGCCACACTGTACGCGTGGAGACCATGCAAAGCACCTCATCACATCCTCTCCCCTTCTTAACAAAATGATACTTGATGGAACATCAAGTATCATTTTCCATTTAACTGAATATCATATCATAAATCAATCAAAGTAACTTAATTCTACTTGAACTACTAGGGATTACCATTCCTAATTCCCCTAATTACTGCCCTTGGTTTTGAATTTTACTGCATGCTTTTTGGAGTGCTAAACTGGTGAAGAGTAAATAATAATCTTTGCACCTATTGCATCTGTATTGTTTAGTCACTATATCTACTCTGTTAGGTTTAAAGTGAAATGATAGTGATGATGATGGTCAGCTTTGAGATATTTACTCCAAAGAAAATTGGATTTAACCAATATTTCTATATTACCTTTAACAGGGTATTTAGCCCTGAGGACTCTCAATGCAATGATAGGAGTGCGATATGGTTTCCCAAAAGCCTCTATAACACCTTTCAAAGGGTGTTTAGCCCCAAGGAATCTACTATAGAAAAAAATGCATGTTTGGATATTTTTCCAGAGACTTAGTCTACTACACCTTTCACAGGGTACTTAACACAACCCCAAGGAATCCAACATGAAATTAATTAAAGTTGAGATATATATTTCCATAGATCTACTCCCAAGCCTGTCACACCTTTAACAGGGTAGTTAACCCCAAGGAATCTCAGATGGCAGTGGCTACTGGGATGTTGTTAAGTTTTCTTCGATGTCCTGAGGCCACATTCTAATAGATAAATCAGATATTAACTTGCTAATATATCAAAATGTTTAGCTTTTTTGAATTCAATCTTGATGTATCCAAAATTCAGTCATAAATGTATTGTCTTACTTTGCTATGTCCAAAACTGCCATGTTTTGATGTTTACGTCTTTCTTCAATGGGCCGTGTGCAAAGTAAGCCGCTGGCTTGATATGAGGTTCTGTCAAGGATAGGTGTTTCTTTTGCGGATCATCGTGGACATGAGTTATTTTGTCCAATTATAAAATGTTTTTCAACTGAAACGCCACTCGGATTCCAATAAACATTCTGCCAGTTTATTTCTTCTATTACATCTCAATTACTCAATCGCAATCATCGCTGTTCACTTCCACTAATACGACACAATACTCATTTACTCAACGTTGACTACATTTAATTAAAACTACAGTAACGACATCACAACTGTCTTCTTCTGACTCTGGTACCCAACTGACCACGAGTCCAGCTCGGGCTTTCCCGCACTTACTCAACCAGCCCCTTATATCTTGTGCGGTCGCTTGTCACGCGTGGAAACCATGCAAAGCACCTCATCACATCTCTTTATAACCCTCTCATCTCCCCCTTCCCCATCTTTCTGTCTCAAATTCACATATACACACAAAACCCCACTAGAATACTCAGAGTAATCATTGTAACTTTTTCTATCACTAGAGGGTAATCATTTTTGTTACTTTAATATTGCAGGGAAAAATTAGTGATCTCGAAAAGGATGCCTCCCAGCTTCAGGCAGAAATAAAAAAGGTGCAGCTTCTGCTTGAAAATGAAAGTATCAAGTCAGAAGTTATGAAATCAACAGCCAATCAGGCAATCCTGGCCAGGCACAAAGTGGAAGAGGAATTGGGACAACTGCGCAAACAACTGGGAAAGGTAAGCAGACTGTTGCAGTTGAAAGGTGGCACAGTAATTTGATGATCCTTTCTTTTTCTTTTACAGTGTTTCTGTTGGGCTTTACTCCTGTTTGGCTTGAAGTCATTGCACTCCGGTCATGCTCACCAATTTGTAGTCATCACTTGATTTATTCTTTCGGAAGGCATTCAGTATAATGCCCTGGTCCATTGCTCACCTGCTCCTCATGTGGGGTCTGAGGCCCCTTGGTTAGGGGGTGGGAGAAAAGACACTGTCTCACTAACAAGCGTTTCATAACAAGTGACTAACTAGGGCTATTTCCTTTTAAGTCCAAGTGCATCTGATGAGAGGAGAGGAACCAAGAGTCTGCATACAAATAGGTCACATTTGTAGCAAAACTATATTTCTGGAACAAGACCAAAGTCCAGAAGTGGATGAACAACAAGAATTTCTACCAGAGTTTACAGCTGGGGATGGCTAAGAAGAAAAAAAGAGCTTATCAACTTTCCTTGTTCTCAATGGTGATCCACTGACCTTTGACCTTTGTGTGTTAGTTTTGTTACAGAAGACCCCAAATTAGCAGGACTGCTCCCCCCATGTGGGTTCGGGAGGCCCCATTGTGGGTTCGGGGGGCCCCATTGTGGGGGAAACAAGAATGAGCCACTGCCTGCCTAAAAGCATGTCATAAGAGTGGTTAGTTAAGAGCTTCCTCCAGAGTCAGAGTACATCTGCCTGTGAGACTAGGAACTAACAGTCTGCATGCAGATGAGTCCGATCTGTGAAACATATATGCATGCAACACTCAGTTTCTGGAACGGGGCTAGAGTCCAGAAGTGGACAAACAACCAGAACCTTGCGCCGGAGTTTATAGCTGGTGTACGGGAAGATGAAGAAGAAGAAGCTGGACAGCAGATTTTCAGACTGATTTCTGTTATTTTGTCTTTTGAAATCGTATCTGTCCAGACCAATTTACTACTTTCCACCTGTACTAAGTATGTTGCAATTTCTGTCTGTGAGAGCAGTGATCATACTGGGCTAGCTATCCATGCCAGCCAGCCAGCCAGCCCAACAGCCTATCTGTTGCCCATTACCCCTGCATTCTTTGAGACATGAAAATGTATGTTTCTCATGAAAATTGGGAGCCACTAGTGCAGAGTCTTGATGCTTGCTGGTGGCCCAAAGCCTTGGGTTTGAATCTGCATCTGGTTGGATAGAATTTGATTTTAACAGATCATGACTCCTAAACTGACCGCCTTAAGTGAGTGCCAGAAAATGTTCTCAGAAGTAAAGATGGCCTCTGTGATGTTGGCCATGTGACTCGCTGAGTGCCGATTAGTCTGTGCAAAAAAATTAAGTCTAGCACCATATGCCTGATGGGCCGCTGACTAACTTTCAACTTCTTTCAATACACTCTCTTTTTTTATATATATATATATCTATATAAAATGTGACTTGAAAGGGGCCTTTTTTTGTGTATGTTACTTTTAAGATGCAAGCCTAAATTTTTTTGTGTATGTTACTTTTAAGATGCAAGCCAAAATTTTTTTGTGAATGTTACTTTTAAGATGCAAGCCAAAATTTTTTTGTGTATGTTACTTTTAAGATGCAAGCCAAAATTTTTTTGTGTATGTTACTTTTAAGATGCAAGCCAAAATTTTTTTGTGTATGTTACTTTTAAGATGCAAGCCTAAATTTTTTTGTGTATGTTACTTTTAAGATGCAAGCCTAAATTTTTTTGTGTATGTTACTTTTAAGATGCAAGCCTAAATTTTTTTGTGTATGTTACTTTTAAGATGCAAGCCTAAATTCTTTTGTGTATGTTACTTTTAAGATGCAAGCCAAAATTTTTTTGTGTATGTTACTTTTAAGATGCAAGCCTAAATTTTTTTGTGTATGTTACTTTTAAGATGCAAGCCTAAATTTTTTTGTGTATGTTACTTTTAAGATGCAAGCCTAAATTTTTTTGTGTATGTTACTTTTAAGATGCAAGCCTACATTTTTTTGTGTATGTTACTTTTAAGATGCAAGCCTAAATTTTTTTGTGTATGTTACTTTTAAGATGCAAGCCTAAATTTTTTTGTGTATGTTACTTTTAAGATGCAAGCCTAAATTTTTTTTGCAGGGTTCTAAAAACTGCCTAGAGGAGACTCCTGATGAAATAAAAAAGCTGCCAGAAAAAGACCAGCTCATCGACCAGCTGAGCAAGTCACTCGACCGCAGGAACATCAGATTGAATGCTATGGTCCTGAAGATAGAGCAGTTTATAGAAGAGAACCATGGCCTGCAGAAGTTAGTGGCCCAACATCAACAACAGGTGGCAGATCTGTTGAAGGAGAATTCAGAGCTGAAGGTGAGAATATTTTTTTTTTTTTTTAACTTTAACAGCTGATGATTATATTTAATAAAGTAATTTTGCCCGGCTCTCCTAGTGCAGCTGGTTAAAACCCTCTGGGAGGCGACCGGTGACGAACTCCTTGTGGTCTGGGTTCACACCCGGGGGGTAGGCAGAAAAGGCGCATTTATCCCAGATTTACGGTATCTTTCATGGACTGATGAATGACAAGCTGGATGTTGTTAGGGCTCTATGGGAGCCATTGAACAGAGCGGAGGCACAGATAGATCATTATGGTCTGGGAGAATGGCGCTGCGAGGAGCTACAAAGGGATCTGGCTGGCGGTCCACACTCAGGGCAAAGGCGAGATGGAAATACAATCAGACAGTTACTGGTGCCATCAGAATTGGAACTTCGCTTGCTGCTGAAGATGGAGACAGGGCACTTATGGGGGTGTCATGAGTGCTGTGATGTCAATTCTCAATTCAACATTGAACATTCAAGTTAATTTCTTCTTCTTTTTTTTGTGTTCACTGGAGTGCAACTACTACTGCAAGAACATATCTATGGTATCATTTTGACTATCCTTTCTATTTTTAACCTCTCTACATGAAACACAATTTCTCATCATCATCATCATCATCATCGTGTAGCAGGTTTTTGTCACTCTCATCACAGCCTGCCTGAAACAAACTCAGTCTCTCACCAGCTCTCCCACCCGATGTACTTTTCTACCCCAGGTGTCACTTATATGCTGTGCCCATCTTTGTGATGGTCCACCCCTGCCCCTCTTTCCTGGTACCGTGCCATCTGCTGTTACTTTTTTCCCACTGCCTAATATGGCCAAAGTGTTTCGGTTTCCTGGAAGAGATGCTGTTTACTAGAGTCAGTTTCTTGATGCTCACATCTTGTGTGTGTGTGTTTGTATGTCAGTATTTTGTTTCTTCTTAGTTCATGGTAATCTGAGAATCTTATATTGCCTTTTAGCTCAAAAGCCCCCAAAACACAATTTTTATGACTAATAAATATGTTTTTAGAAATATCCTTCTGTAAGTGACAGGCATCTGAAATATCCTTCTGTAATTGACAGGCATCTGAAATATCTTTCTGTAATTGACAGGCATCTGAAATATCCTTCTGTAATTGACAGGCATCTGAAATATCCTTCTGTAATTGACAGGCATCTGAAATATCCTTCTGTAATTGACAGGCATCTGAAATATCCTTCTGTAATTGACAGGCATTTGAAATATCCTTCTGTAATTGACAGGCATCTGAAATATCCTTCTGTAATTGACAGGCATCTGAAATATCCTTCTGTAATTGACAGGCATCTGAAATATCCTTCTGTAATTGACAGGCATCTGTAGAGAGACTTGAGACCCACCAGCAGACCGTGAAGCAGCAGCAGAGTCAGACCAGCAATGTGTCAACACAGACAGAGAGCAACCACCTCACACAGCAACCTCAAGCGACGCCGGCAGTCAGTGCTCCTAACTACATACCTGGAGGAGTTGTGGAAAGCTTCGTCATTGCTGTCAAAGACCGCGAAATTCTAGACTTCAAAAGAAAGCTCGAAAAGCAGACGGTAGGAAATATGACATACCATAATTTTGTGTGTGTATGAGGCTGTATGTTTTAGCAAATCTTTTTAGTTTAAAATTGGGGTTGTCTTATGCACAGAACGTTTTTAAAATATTTATTTCTTAATGTGGGGCTTAAAAAAATAAGAGGCGCTTTATACGCAGAATAATTTGGTAAATATCTTTTTGTCCTCCATATCCTCTGTTTTTAGTTGGATACTCTCAGATGAAAGATACTGCCATAAATCACTAAGCATAGGGCACTTCATTTATATTAGATCATGGTATACTGATATAGCAGCAGCCTCTGCCAACTCAGGCATTCAGTGTTTCCACACATAATGGTGTTCTGGGGGATGCTGAGTTATCTGTGTTAGCTGATGCACCAGGACCAAGTCTCATACAGGCCTTGAGGCATGTAGATAGGTCATGACCTATTTCTATCTCTGGTCATGACCTATCTACATCTCTGGTCATGACCCACCTACATCTCTGGTCATGACCCACCTACATCTCTGGTCATGACCCACCTACATCTCTAGTCATGACCTATCGACATCTCTTGTCATGACCTATCTACATCTCTGGTCATGACCCACCTACATCTCTAGTCATGACCTATCGACATCTCTTGTCATGACCTATCGACATCTCTTGTCATGACCTATCTACATCTCTGGTCATGACCCACCGACATCTCTAGTCATGACCTATCGACATCTCTTGTCATGACCTATCTACATCTCTGGTCATGACCTATATACATCTCTGGTCATGACCTATATACATCTCTGGTCATGACCTATCTACATCTCTGGTCATGACCTATCTACATCTCTGGTCATGACCCACCTATATCTCTGGTCATGACCTATTTCTATCTCTGGTCATGACCTATCTACATCTCTGGTCATGACCCACCTACATCTCTGGTCATGACCCACCTACATCTCTTGTCATGACCTATCTACATCTCTGGTCATGACTTATCTACGTCTCTGGTCATGACCTATCTACGTCTCTGGTCAAGACCTATCTACATCTCTGGTCATGACCTATCTACAATACATCTCTGGTCATGACCCACCTACATCTCTGGTCATGACCCATCTACATCTCTGGTCATGACCTATCTGCATCGCTGGTCATGACCTATACATCTCTGGTCATGACCCACCTACATCTCTGGTCATGACCCACCTACATCTCTGGTCATGACCTATCTACATCTCTGTGGTCTTTCTAGAAACAGGCTCCTAAATGGAAGCCGGGCCAACGTAGATACGGTCAGTATTTCCTTTGAAGTCAGTTTTCACTTAAATAAGCCAGATCTGCTAAATGAATGTGCATGCAAAACTTAAGTCTCGTAACAAGACTAAAGTCCACAAGTTTTACTGCCAAAATTAAGAGCCACCGGGGAAAGTGATGAAAAAAAATGATCTGGAATTGCATGAAACAACACGATAAACAAACTGACATTTACTGACTGACTCTCACAGATGAAAAAAAAAAAAAGACACACTAGACAACATTAAAATTAAAAGCTATTGTTACTTCTTTCCTTTGCATCTATGAATGTCATTCATTTGCCCAGTGCACTAGCTAAGTTGGTTAAACCCGCTGCGTGGTGACCGGGTGACAGTCTCCTTGTGTTCTGAGTTCATGCTCGTGTGTACGCAGAAAGACCACATATTTCCCAGATTTACGGTATCTATCACAGAATCAAGGCTGAAGGGTTGCGATATCCATAGTACCGAGCCAAAGGGTTTACAACTCATGGTTTGTGGATGGAAAAAAAAATGAAAGTCATTTAGTTTGTTTAACATGTCATCAAGGATAGAGAAATTAAAGACATCATGAAATATATTTAAGGTTGTGAAAAACCCGGAGAAATAACAATGGCTAAATACTACACATATTTTAAAGTCTTTTTTTTCTCTCCTGTCTCTGTGTGCTTAGTTGGCTGTGATCAGAATACAGTAAAATATTTTTTACACAAATTTGCTTAAGAAGAAAACTTGGGTAACATGAATACAAATGTTGGTCCTGACAAGGATGTTTTAGGAACAAAAAAAATGTTCATTTTACCTTTTTCGCCCAAGAAATAGAGTGACTTCCCTTGACATTTATGCCTCATCTGGTTGCATGACCTTTCCTGTGTTGGGGGGGGGGTGTGTTATGCTGTGGCTTGGTTTGGCGTTCACTCAGCGTAAAGAATGTTTGTTGGAGGATGTGTTGTTGTGAGTCTATTTCAGGCGCTCCAGGCGTGATGATTCTTGAGTGTCGAAACTGGGTTGTTTTTGTATTTCTGTGTTCGTGAAACAACCCCACCCAACCCCTGAGAGACACACACACACACAAACACAAGGGAGGTAGGAATGTAAAAATATTGCTGTTTTCATACCTCTGAACTGTCTCACAGGTAGCAGAACGTGAAAATAATCATCCAAGCTAGCGGTGAGAAGATGAGAAAAGAGTAAACTGTTGAAGCGCTGACAATAAGGAAAACATGACACCCCTTCAATGTAGGAAAGGTCCTGCGACACGATAAGGCATTAATGGCAAGGGAAGTCACTCTCTTTCTGGGCCGGAAAATGTATAATGAACCCAGAATAAAATTCTTTTGAACACACATTTGATGCTCGGCCCCTGAAATTCATATAAGCAAGGTTCTACTGTAAACACATTGCCATAGAAAATAAAACTAGGGGATGTTTGTAGCGGATCTTGAATCATGGGATAAACCTGGGAATATTTGCTTGGGGCATCAGGGTTGTGAAAAACTCAAGAAATGGGGATTTAAACAAAACATTTACTAAGCTAAACATCTTGAAATTTAACCACATGGTTCAAATTTTCAGCATAGAGTTTTCTTTCTTTGTCAAGGGGAGGGGGGAATCCTAACGTATACAGTTCATAGGAGCTGCACTGGTTATGTAGACCTAAATCCTCTGGCTCAAGGACACGACTTTACTCCTTTTTTTCATCTTACATCACATAACAGATAGTAACTACAAGTGGTAAAGACATTTCAGCATTTTGATTTCTCTAACCAACAGGCAAAAATCACAGACCTTGAGAAAGATAAGTCACAACTCCAGACAGAACTCCAAAAACTGCAGCTTATTTTTGACAGCAAAACAAGGAAATCAACAGCCAGTCAGACAGTCCTGGACAAGCGCAGAGATGACGAAGAGTTAGTGATGCAGAACATACAGCCCAGAAAGGTGAGAAGATTGTCAGAAACAATAAGGGCAGCACTCTAAGCCAGGTTTTTTTTTCTTCAAAATATGACTTTGGCTCCCAGGTTGACCCAGCCGGGTACCGTGTAAAGTCCTGGAAAGTAAAGGCGGCCGGCATCATGTTGACCACATCCTGTGCTGATTGTTCTATAAAATATAGGTCCAGCCCTATGTACCCAATAAGGTGTGGAAAATGGTCCTTTACTTTTTACTTTTTTTTTTAAATTATTTTTAAATTATTTTATTCAACTCTAATTTGATATGTCATTAGTTAGGCCAGTTGGTTAGTTGCGTATCCTTTACAGGACGTTGCAGAACCAACTCAAGCAGCCCCTGGCTGTTGTGTGGTTTCTCTAGGCAAATTTACGTCCAGTAGTTTGCCATTGCTTTATGGATTGTCGACTTCTTGATACCACTGTCGAAACCAATGCAGGCTGGGATCAAACACGGCACCCCGGCATTACGAAGCGTTCGCATCGACTTAGCCACAGAGCCGACGAGTTAGGTCAGTGGGGTATTAAAAATGTACATACTTTTGTCACTTGCAGTGACTCTGTAGAAGTATTGGTTTGTCTTGTCAATTCATTCTGTCCATCTATCTAGTTTTCTCAGTATCTGTCTATATCTGACCTTCCACCTGTTCATATGTCTGTCTTTCCTTATGTGTGTCTCCGTTTTACAGATCTTGCTGATATGTATGAAGACTGTTGATTCCTTGCCTCTCTCAGGCAGATACTCTCTGACTTTGAAATAAGTCCCCAATTAGTCAAATCCTATGACATGTTTGTTGGGGAGGAGGTGGGTCTGATCTTGTTTTCCCCCACAATGGGACCTTGAAACCCACATGGGGTGGAAGTGTTAATTAGAACCTGTGGTAAATGCTTGTGATGCGTGGAGTCTTGCTGAAAAATGTGGGTATGTAGTTTTTAAGAGAAAGTTTTTCTGTGTGGGATCCGGGGTCCCATTGTGGGGAAAACGAGAATAGACCCACTGCCTCCCCAACAAACGTGTCACAGGAGTCGACTGATTGGGGATTACCTTCGAAGTCGGAGTACATCTGCCCGAGCGGGAAGGAACAACCAATGCAAAACTCAGGTCTTCGCCCAAAGCCAAAGTCTAAATGGATGACCAGCCAGGACTTTCCACTGGAGTTTACAGCCGGTGAACAAAGAAGAATAAGAGAAAGTAAAGAATATCATGGAATAATAGACAAACATCATCAGGCAGTCATCCTTGAGACATGAAACCTGTAAACAGATTAGAGAAGTTAAACATCAGCTACCCATTTTTTTTTTTAAAGGAAGGGGGGGGGGGGGTGGAGACATATGAAGGAATGGACTTGATAACTGGCAGGATTGATTGGGAAGAGAACAAGGGGAGGGCAAAGAGATAAATACCCGAATGGCTTAACCAGATAGATTTGGCGAGACAAGAGCACTTTACTAGAGATAGCGAACACATGACTGCCAGTGCATATTGGCGCAGCACATGATAATGATAAATCACACCTGAAGTGCGCACTAAGTCGGCATAGTCAACTGGGACAGTCTGTTTATCTGATTTTCTCCCATTTAAAAGACATTGTGTAGCATTCCTGTAGTCAGTAGGGAAATAATATGCTTTGAATTTTTACTATCCCCATTTTGGTTCTGAGGTTCGTTGGGTGGGGGTGGAGGGGCACTGAATAGACCAACTACCCCCAACAAGCATGTTGTAAGATTTAACTTATTAGGGGTGTTTTGTTAAAAGTCAGAGTACATAGTTTAAGAGGTGAGGAACCAACAGTTTGCATACAAATAAGTCAGAGCTGTAAAATGTATGTGCACACAAAACACAGATCCTGGAACTAGTCCAAGAAGTGGATGAACAACCAGAACTTTCTGCCAGAGTTTACAGCCATTTTCAAAATGAACTGTTTGCATTTTTTTTGTTTGTTCAGTGTGGGGTGGGAGTTTAATTGTGAAGGATTAAATTTTTTTTAAAGGTATTTAAAAAAAAAAACTCAGAGGAATCGACTTTGCTGCACTCGGTTTTATCCCATCTGGCTTAGACTCTGCCAAATTGTCAGCCATCTGCCAAGAACATTACACAAAGCACTAACTCCTTAGCTAAAATGATGATTCTCATAGATCTGCATAAAACTGAACCAAACAATGCAATCCTTTGAAATGAACCCATTGTCTTCAGAGAGCCTTGTAAATGGCTTAGCTCCTGAAATGTGTTTTTCAAGGAATCTGTTTATCTTCTGTTATTGATTTTGAATTGGTTTCTTTTCAGTTTTTGTTTCGGGTATGAACTGTAGTCTTCTACAGTTCTTACAGGCTTAGGTAGAGCTAGACATCCAGGGTTATTTCATTCTTTTTCACAATTTGTATTTGATTGCAGTGTTCTTCGGTTTTGTGTCATGCTTTCCCATATGAACTTACCTCTGAACTCATTAGCCGTTCTGCAGGGAGAGACTGATCAACAAAGTCAGTCCTCATGACTTTAACTTATTGCTGTAGAATCTGTTTTTAAGCTGTGTGCACATATAGCTACATCTGCAGGAGCTAAATGGCTAGAGCAGGGGTTCTCAACCTTCCTAATGCAGCGACCCTTTATTACAGCTCCTCATGTTGTGGCGACCCCCAAACATACAATTATTTTCGTTGCTACTTCATAACTTCAGTGAATATGTGTTTTCCTTTGGTCATATGTGACACCTGTTAAAGGGTCATTAGACACACAAAAAGGCGTCGCGACCCATAGGTTGAGAACGGCTGGGATAGAGGCTTGTATGCCAGACCAAAAAGTGTTTGCTGTCAATGCACACTGGCAGGTGTATCAAGTACCTTGATATGGCTGGTCCTTAGAAGGACTGAGCACTCATGAGAATGCCCGGTGCGGTGTTCAGTGATACTGATGTGGTAAATTTGGTAGGAAAACGGATGTACATGCGGAACTCAGGTCCTGGCACAAAGCCAAAGCCCAAATGGATGAACAAACAGGACTTTCCACCAGAGCTTACAGCTGGTGAACAAAGAAGTTACATTATTTCTAATCTTCTTGTAACCTGTCAGGGGGCCAGTAGCCATTATGAAAGATATCATGCAGTTTGAATTTCCCTGTTTGCCATACAGCTTTATCTTCATTGAGGTTTGAATAGGCCAGATTGCTTCTCTGTTAGTAGCATACAGTTTACAGTTTTGGAGCACATGCTCAGCATTTTCTGGTGTCAAGTTGCAGGGACACATCTCCATGTTTCCTACATGAAAAAAATGTTAATGTATTTTGGCAAAGTCTGTTGCGCGCTGTCCTTAGTCTCATTGTTACATTCTAGAAAGGCCAGAAAGTGAGCCTTGAGGAGAGAATTTGGTGTGGGTATGCAGCCACCTTTCCTGGATACTAGATTGTATTAATACCTGAGTCTCTTAATAGGTGTAGTCATTAGTCACTATTTGATTGCACCATGTCCGTTAAAGCGTACATTTGTTTTCATAGGAGGCCAGGCAGAGTACAGAAGTCACCCCTGTTGAAGTGACAGATATGCTGAGAAACCAGCAGGAAGGGAAACCCCAGTCATTTGACCAGCTAATGGAGTCAGTCCACGGGAGGTACCGGAATGTGGAGAAACCAAGACGAAGCTTACAGACGATATCAGTTGCAGAGCCTCAGAATGAAAGCACCAGCTTTTCAAGGTGGAATGCCATTCAAGAGAATGAGAAAAAGCTGAAAGACAAGCAAGCTCAAACGGGAAACCTGTCAGAGAATTCACAGTTGAAGGTAAAGAAATATTTTACAGTAACTCATATGTTTGATCAAGTAATCTCTGTTCAGGTATTCCTGTAGCGTTCATAGATGAGCAACCCTTGAAAACCGGAGAGAGGAAAAAACATTAAAATTAATGCATTGACAAAATCAGAAAGATTCAAGAGGAAAATTTTAAACATTAGGTTTTTGATTATTCTTGTGGCTTTCTTAAAACCAGCAACCCTTGAAAATTTTAAAGACCTTGAAATGTATGCCTTGGCAAAATCATAAAGATTTAAGAGAGAAATCTTAAACATTAATTTTTTTGTTATTGTGGATATTCTTGTGTAATTTCTTTTTTAACAAAGAAGACTATAAACCATACACTGCACAATTTATTGCCTGGCATATTTCGCTGTATCCCGTCAGGTGCAAACAACAGTAACAATTACATAAATTTATCATATAAGCAAATCCTTCAAAACTGAAGTAAAAATTCAACAACGATCACACATAACTGCTTGTTTTACCAGGACAGCCGTGAAGTCAGAACCATATCTTTCTGTATACAGAGTTCCGGGCACAGGTGACGAATCGCAGAAGCTTCCAGAAATCTTAGCCCTCTGCCATTAGTTGGCATATAAAGGATTTGAAATGCATTGTCCTTAGTTACCACGTGTCCAGATTTTAGAAGATGGCGTGCTATTGCGGAGGGATGATCTTTGCAGCCAGTATTCTGATACCGGAATGTGCTGAGCGACTCGTTTCTCCAGGCATCGGTCAGTTCTGCCCACACAAACAGCTTCTCAGCTACATTAAAATTGGTAGATACAATTTGATCTGGCATACATCGACACTGGTTGTTTCACCGAGGGCTTTGGCACAGGGGTCGTTTTAAACCTGATAATAGGCAAAGCAGCATAGAAAGTTTGGCTGACTCCTGTTTTGAGCCGGTCGTATAGCCGTTTCATAAAGTCATCTCCTCGAAAAGCTAGATGGATGTAGACTTGTTGTTTGGGGACTGACGTTAGTTGGTTTAGGAGGCTGGCAGTGGCGCTTAATAAATCCAACTGGGTATCCATTCAATAATGTTTGTTTGAGAGTTTCTAGTTCAGACTGTATCGTATCACTGGAGCAAATCTTTCTAGCGCCGTTGCCATACTAGGCCACGTTTTTACTGGATGGGTGCACAACTATTAAAGTTCATGTACTGGCCCATCCAAGTATCTTTCCTATATCCTGATCTTTGAATGATGCCATTTTCCCTTCGTCAAATCATCATCATGTAGCAGGTCCTTTGCAGAATGACGCTCTCATCACAGTCTGCCTGTAAGAAACTCGGTCTCTTGCCAGTTCTCCCGCCTCATGAACTTTCACACTCAAGAAGTCACTTATATCCTGTACCCATCTTGGTGTCGGTCGGTCCCTACCTCTCCTTCCTGGTACCATGCCTTCTGCTATAATTTTTTCCAATCCGTCGTGTCGCATAATCATTACGTCTAAAAAGGCGATTGTGTTATTACATTCATGTTGTAGGGACAGTGAGAAGTTTTTGTGTGCCCAGTTAGTCTGTGTGTATACTAATTCTGCTTATCAGTGGCAACAATAAGAATACCATCGACATAATGTTTGTAACACACCAAGTTATCAATGTCCAGAGATTTTCTCTTCTAAGTGTGCCATAAAGATGTCTGCCAGGATAGGATCGGGCTTCCCATGGCCACTCTGTCAATCTGGGGGGTAGGACTGCTTGAGGAAATTGAACTTGATGTTAGATGTGCATAATAACAACTGTGTCTCCAGTTTTGAGGCAGGCAGATCCATGTAATTTTTACTGTTCTGTAGTCTGCACCTGATGAGATACAGCGAAATATGCCAGGCAGTAAATTGCCCAATCCATTGTTTGTGTCTTCTTCGTTCAAATTTACAACGGGGAAACATCACTTTGATGTTGTTTTTTTGTTTCCTGGTCAGTGCCATATGCTGTTGATCACCATGCCTGCCCACAACCTTCTGTCTTGGTTACTGCCAGTAATTTTTTATGTAGATATCCTTTCATGCTAAACTGCCCAACATCTTCTCTCTTGGCCTCTCCCTACCTTTCTTCCTCTTCAACTATTCTGTTGCCCTGATGTAATGTACTTCAGTTTTGCTCTTCCATTAGTGTGTTCAGGAAAGGTTGATCATCAGCTTCTGGTGTAGGTAAGCAGTTCACTTTGTGAGTTCATTTCTTCTTCTTTTTTAGTGTTCACTTTCTGTAATATTTAACAGTCTTATGAATGTAAGCATATAGTGGTGACATTGCTATTTTTATGTATCTATATAATATTGTACCTATTCAGAAATCTGACGAGAACACCAACCCAACCTCTCAGATGTGAGGCAGCATGAAAAACGCAGGTGTGTAGATACTAAATAACTTGCTAGTTTGATTCATTAATGTCTACTAACACTGAAATATCTTGCCAGTGTGAGTCATACTTGTCTACTAACTGAAATCTCTTGCTAGTTTGATTTCGGTGGTGTATGGTTAAAAAAAACAACCTCTCTTCTCTCTCTCTCTTTTAGCAGTCGTACAAGAGTCACACCATAGAAGAGATATGGCTGACCACATAGTTTTCCTCAAAGATAGCAGTGGGTACACTGTAACTAACCTTCATTGAGAAGACAGCATGACATTTTGTTATTCTGGCGCCAGAAGATTAGTGACAGCCTTTTGTCATGGCATGGAGGGGTGCCAGCACACAAACTGACACACTCAGTTGCGGATCTCTACTTCTGCCTCTCTTTCCACGGGTCTTTCCAGTGGTTACATGTTCTATTTTTCCTCTTCTCATAACGTGACCAAAAAATGATGACTTGTCTCTTTCTGATGTTTATGATAAGTTGTCTTTCAGCACCTGCCTCTTACAATAAGATAGAAGAAGAGATAGCAGGTACAGACATCATCGCCAGATTTTTTACTGAGCATCGCTGCCATCACAACCCACCTAAAAGTTCTATGCTAGCTCCCCCCCAATTCCTGCACTTCCTGCCCAAAGTATCTGCTGTATCTTGTGTCAAATTTCATGCCGGCCGGCTGACTGGCTAGCTCCTGCATCTCTTTCCTGTTGCCATGTCCTCCATTTTTGCAAGGTCTGATCTAGCGAAATTACTTTACTTTAAAGTAAACCCACATGCCAAAAGAGAGAATTTTATGGCGAGCTCCAGCAAGGGAAGAGTTCCCAGGGAGGACAGAAAAAGCGGTATAAGGACACTCTGAAGACTGCTCTCAATTTTTTTAGCATCAACACAGCGACATGGAAGGCTGCTGCTCAAGACCGTTCTGGATGGTGTACGTCCCTCAGGCATGGTGCATCGGTCTGCCAG
Source organism: Candidula unifasciata (assembly GCA_905116865.2). Taxonomy (NCBI): domain Eukaryota; kingdom Metazoa; phylum Mollusca; class Gastropoda; order Stylommatophora; family Geomitridae; genus Candidula; species Candidula unifasciata. Next base: position 590,791 of record CAJHNH020000990.1, on the reverse strand, counting down.
GCAGCAGAGGTTGCACAGGCAGAGAAACGGAGGCAGATAGAATCGTACTGCTAATCCCACGCCTACTGCGGCTTCCATCTGTTGTCCACACTGCTCAAGAACTTTCCTGGCTCATATTGGACTAATCAGCCACCTTCAAACTCATAACCATTGATCATTACTACTTTAGATGAAAGTGGTCTTCATCACTGGTGATGGACGAACAACTTTACTTGAAACACCAACAGCGTCGGTTATTTCTGAACACTCAGCAGTGCACTTTATTAGATATTATTTATGGCAGAACACTATAATTAATTAATGCCGATTACAGCAGACGTCAGTTAATTAGTTTTGTTATTAGCTCTGTTGTCTTGCCCGTTGAGCTTTCTGGTCACAGTCTGTGCTGTATTTAGTGCTTCGATGATAAAGACTTTGGTTGAAACATTTGGCTGTGTTTATGTGTATCTTTTCCATTACCTTGGTTGAGTTTCCTAGTCACATATTGTGTTATATTTAGCATTTCTTGCAATCAGGTCGACTGCAGCGCCCCACCCCCATTTAAATCATCCGTCATTTAACCGACTAACTTCTCGCTTTACACTGTCAGTTTTCAACTAGAAAATTCACATTTCATGTTGCCTTTTTCTTAAGGATGTCTATTCTTTTGTTATAAATACCATAAATTTACTTGCTGTTTACTTTCTTACTCTGTAATCGCAAACATTAATACTTTTACCGCTCCTGTATGTTATCCATTGAGTGGTTGGCTTGCTACATGTATCTGCCAAATAACTCTACGTGTTATGTCATCTAGGACAACACTTTTTTGGTTCATTCTAAGAACTGGTTCCTAAAATTGTCATGGATGTTCCTGTGTTTCAAAACTATGCTGCATTTTCATCTATATTTTTATTCTTCTATCCTAATGTTTGAATCAGATTGATTTACTCAGTACCACTTCATGACAATTACCTTCTTTTTGTCAGATTTTGTTTGTTTGCTTATGACAGATTTTGAGAGTAAGAACCAACATCATATCACTTTAAACTTTTCCATAAGCGCTCCGTCCCCATGGTCAGAAGCAAGCACATAATTGAAATTCCTATAGCAACAGTCTGAATGTATGTCCGTTTCACCTCTCCTCTGAGTGTTATGCATCGGCCAGATCTCCTGGTCACTCCTGACTGCTTTGTTCTCTTCAGACGGTAATGATTTGTTTTTGCCTCCACACTGTTCACTCACTCCTAAAGGGCCTTTACAATATCCAGCTGTCATGCGTGTTTACCACTAAGTGGTGTAGAACCAGCCAGTCTATCTGCCTATTCATTTTCCAACACACTGGCTTATCCTGTAAAACATATTCAGTGATAAAGGGTTGAGTCTGCAAAACCTGATTTGTTGTAGTGTTTTTATTTTTATTGTTAATTATGGGGGGGGGGGGGGGGGGTTGTTTGTTGTAATAGTAACTTAAAATAGTTTTTTTTTACCTTCTATTTACTTTCGCAAAGCATTGCCTCAGTTTTGTATCTGATTTCATTTGTAAAGAAAAAGATTATGTTGTTTGTTTTTCTCCTCAGAACAAGTTGTTGATCATCGGCAAACATGTGAACACTAGAAGTGAAATATTAGATACAGCTGTTTTGGACGTTGGATCCCCTTGGCAAGTTGGAGCTTCAACACCCGTTACTTGAGTTATTGTTAATTTGTGGGCAAAGATTTGGCAGCCTCCTCCCCCAGTCTGTCTGCAAATGTAAATGTTGAGAGTTGTTGCTGCACTTAAACCTTCACTTATTTTTGTGCACAGCTATATGTACCCACATGTGTATGCATATCTAATAACATTGATACCAATTCCAATGTGGGACGCAAATATATTTTTGGTGATTTTTTGTAGTTGGAATTTATTAATAATCTAGTCATCTCCTTGTGAGATGCAATTTTTTGTTGTTGGAATTTATTAATAACCTAGTCATCTCCTAATGAGATGCAATTTTTGTGTAATTTTGAAGCTCCACCCTGGCTCTTGCCGGGGACCGCAAAATAGCCCGGTCATAAATATGGTCTAATGGCTAAACTCGGTTTCTTGGACCTCTCCACGGGTGATCCTCATCCACATGGTGGTACTTTGTGTCATCAGGTGTTTATCGCTTGTGTGATGTCCTGGTGGGGTAAAATCTACTACTACTAACTGTTTTGTGTTTAAATTTAAAAACCCCACCCCGGCTATTTTTGAGAGCCCTCAGTGTAACTTACAGGTTGAACTAGTTTTTGGGACTTGCACCCAGATGATTCTCAACCAAATGGTGACATTTTGTGACACCTGGTGTTGGTCGTTTTCCCGTGCAATCCAGGTCGGGTTGGACATCAGGGAGTCAGGCACACTTATATGTGCAGAGCTGTATTTAATGAAAGAAACTTGCTAACCACACACCCTCTCCCATTGCAGCATATGTCTTCTGCTTACACATTGGCCACTGGTTGCCGACTGTCTAGCATCAAATACTTGACGTTCCACTGGGGTTGAAGGAGTCCTTTGCTCACCACATACCCTCTCCCATTGCAGCATAGGTCAGCCGCTCACATATGACCACATTGGCCACTGGGTGCCGACTGTCTAGCATCAAATACCTGACGTTCCACTGGGGTTGAAGGGGTCCTTTGCTACTAACTTGACTGACAGTTTCAGTACGCAGGCTTGCTAACCTCCTTGACTCTCTGTGTCACCAAGAAGATATTCAGCAAAATTTATTTCGTTGTGCTTCCATTTTTCTGACCCACTTACACATTCTATTTAAATATTCGATGTTCGGTATATACTGTTTTTTTTTCTTCTGCATACTTAAGTTGCTAGTAAATTAATAAAAATTAATGTTTCAATAAAATTCGATTATTTAATTTTGTTCCTTTGCCTTAACTCTTTTGATGACTGAATCTGCAAGCATGACTGCAAGAATAGCAACTTAAAAGGGATAAGCTCAGACAAAAATACTAGGCCAGAAGCCAAAGAAGAAAAATAAACCAGCAAAGAGCTGGTGTTGTCGGGGGCTACACGGTGGCTGAGAGTCTACTGACTCCATGTGCAGTAAGGATGAATTGTTGACTAACTTCAATTCTTTTAGTACCAGCAGATTTTTGCCTTCAACTTCCCGGCTCTGACGTTTTGTTTTATAGTGTCTTTGAGTCTCAATGAATTCAATTTGTAGAAATATACATAAATACAGAATAACAAAAAGTACTAATGTTAATGTGCCAATGATGCATATGATGCTGAAGTCCTGTTTACAGGCGTGTCAGGGTGGATAGTTTGCTCCCTCATGCTAGTACGCCGATCTAGCTTTGAAAATAATTAAAATAAAGTGCTGAAGTCAGAGGCAACCAGCCAGGAGGCACACCACAATAATCAGGATGCCACGCACACACACTAGAGGAAACATGCGAATCAGCCATGTGTACATGTGGATTAGCACCTGAGACAACATTCACGGTCCCAAATACAACATATCAAGGGAAAACTTTCGGCCAAGAAAACACGGGTGTAAGCCAACCTTTGCGGGTCACTGAGTAAAATACGACAGTTAAGTTCATGCTAGAGACAGCACTGCAGATATCGATAATCAATTTCAAGTGAACGAAAGAAGAAGAGGTAGAAGAAAAATAAGGCCCAAAATGTTGGACCAGATCCCATCCATGACATCAAAATGATTCCACAAGATAGAACTTCTTCTTCCTAGTGCCCACTGACTGTAAACTCTTGCAGAATGTTGGAGTTGTTCATCCACTTAGTGCCCACTGACTGTAAACTCTTGCAGAATGTTGGGGTTGTTCATCCACTTAGTGTCCACTGACTGTAAACTCTTGCAGAATGTTGGGGTTGTTCATCCACTTAGTGCCCACTGACTGTAAACTCTTGCAGAATGTTGGGGTTGTTCATCCACTTAGTGCCCACTGACTGTAAACTCTTGCAGAATGTTGGGGTTGTTCATCCACTTAGTGCCCACTGACTGTAAACTCTTGCACAATGTTGGGGTTGTTCATCCACTTAGTGTCCACTAACTGTAAACTCTTGCACAATGTTGGGGTTGTTCATCCACTTAGTGCCCACTGACTGTAAACTCTTGCAGAATGTTGGGGTTGTTCATCCACTTAGTGTCCACTAACTGTAAACTCTTGCAGAATGTTGGGGTTGTTCATCCACTTAGTGTCTACTGACTGTATGTTCATCCACTTAGTGCCCACTGACTGTAAACTCTTGCACAATGTTGGGGTTGTTCATCCACTTAGTGTCCACTAACTGTAAACTCTTGCAGAATGTTGGGGTTGTTCATCCACTTAGTGCCCACTGACTGTAAACTCTTGCACAATGTTGGGGTTGTTCATCCACTTAGTGCCCACTGACTGTAAACTCTTGCAGAATGTTGCGGTTGTTCATCCACTTCTGGGCTTTGTTCTTGTTCTAGAAATTGTTGCAGAGTTTTACAGACCTGGCTTATGTAAAAGCAGACTGTTGGTTCCTTGCCTCTCAGGCAGACGCACTTTGACGAAAACTCCCCCTTTTGTTTGGCCTTTTACGACATGCTTGGGGGGGGGGGGGGGCAGTGGGTTTTTGTTTATCTCTCCCCCACCCCCTCCCATAATGGGGCCCTGACACCAACATAGGGAGAGATAGAACTGAATGGAGGACTGGACTACAAGACACCATCATCATGTAGCAGGTCTTTTGCGTCTGTACGAAAGAATCTTGGTCTCTCGCCAGCTCTCCTGCCTCATGTACTTTCATATTCAAGGAATCACTTATATCATGTGCCCATCTTTGTGTTGGTCGGCCCCTGACTGTCCTTTCTGGTACCATGCCTTCTGCTATTGCTTTTTTCAATCAGCCATGGCGCTTGATATGACCAAAATATTTTAGCTTCCGAGAGAAGATTCTGATTATAAGCTAATCTTCCTTGATGTTCAGGTCTTTTAAAATGTCAGTATTTCTTCTCTTCTTTGTCCATAGTATTCTGAGAATCTTTCTGTACATTTCAGCTCCTTCTCTTCTTCTTCTTCCTCCTGGCTCATTGGTTGTTCTTCCATTTGTACTCTGGTTTTGTACCAGGACCTGAGTTTTGTGTGCACATCCGTTTTACTGGCTTTTTTAACTTCAGTTCTTGTTCCCTGCCTCTCGTGCAGATGTACTCCAACTTGGAAAACAGAGAGGGACAGTAAGTTTACGACATGGAAGATACTGATTAAATCAGATATTCATCCTGAGACTCGTTTTTAGGATTTTTTTTTACTGTGGAGACTTAAGAAGGCTCTAGATAGCTTAGATAGAACATCATTTTGGGGAATTCTGGAATACTATAAACATATCTAAAGGATTTTTTGAAGGATACCAATGCAAAGTGAGAGGGGATTCATGAAAACAGAATACGTCAGGAGTCCGACAAGGGTGCATTTTGTCACCTTTCTTGTTTCTCGGGCCTGTAGTGGAACCATGGCGGACTGTATTTGTAGAGAAGGCGATGAGTCGAACCTTCTCTAGCATCTGGAACATTTAAACTTTGCAGATGATATCTGTGTCATCAACGAAAGTAAAGAACATCTGCAACTAAAAACAGATAAGATCACAGAAATAGCCTGTGTCGCCATCACCCTGTCTCCGTCTCACCATGTCCCGCTCTCACTCTGTCTCCCTCTCACCCTGCCTCCTTCTCACCCTGCCTCCCTCTCACCCTGCCTCCTCACCCTATCACCCTGCCTCCCTCTCACCGTCTCCTTCTCATCCTGTCTCCCTCTCACCCTATCTCCGCCTCCTTCTCACCCTGCCTCCTTCTCACCATATCTCCCTCTCACCCTGTCTCCTTCTCACCTTGTCTCCCTCTCCTTCTCACCCTGTCTCCCCCTGTCTCCGTCTCACCCTGTCTCCGTCTCACCCTGTCTCCCTCTCACCCTGTCTCACTCTCACCCTGTCTCCGTCTCACCCTGTCTCCCTCTCACCCTGTCGCTTCAGAGGTCTCGCGTACTTAGCGTCCTTTGAATATTTCCCTCAGGAAATTCCGATATATTATGAAATGAACAGGCAGACAAACTGGCTGGTTTTGCAAAAATTGGTGCATGACAAGCTGGATGTAAGGGTCCCTTGGGAGCAAGTGAACTGTGCGGAAGCACGGATGGATCATCACGGTCTGAAGAGAATGACATTGCGAGGAGTGACCAGGGGATTGGGTTGACGATCAGCACTCAAGGGAAAGGTAAGACGGATATACAGGGGTAACACAGGAATTGGAACTCTGCGCTTGCTGCTGAAGACAGGAATGGATCACTTATGGCAGGGCTATTCAACTGGCGGCCTGCGACCCAATTCTCATTGAGTCATTGATTGCTGCTTATCAGCATAATTCTTGTGCGAGCTTGTACTCAACAAGAAAAAGCTACAGCGGCTTCTTTTCATGTTTTATGGATACAGTTTAAGCCAAAAAGAAGTGGTTTTTCACTGACTCAGAAACCATGAAAGAATGACGTAACAGTTTTAGTGTATTAAATTTACGCTTTGAAAAATTTTATCTAATCTGTAGTGTCTCTTCATTTAGGCTTGGCCACTGGCCCGCAACAACTCCTATTTTCAACATTTTGGCCCACGAGTTAATCATAGCCAAATTACCAATCAATTTCAAGGTCTCCTCGGTTTTTTCAAGGTTGTCTCGGAGCAATACTGAAACAAGATTTTTAGCCTTGTTCAAGGGTGTACAGAGCACACAAGGTACTTCATTCGTGCCACACATGTAGGTACACCAGCACAGATATGGTTTTGTTTTTTTTTACATTTTTTTGTAAACTTTGTGGTAGAGGTGAGCAAACTGTAATCCTGTCTGTTGTGGACCTGTAAACTTAGTTGAATAGCCCTGACTTATAGGAAAATGTCCCGAGTTCTGTGATGCCAATTCTAACATTTGCATCTAACATTCCTTACATTCTCTCCCCTTCCTTCCAACTGATAGATCTTTAAAACATCACAACTGACAAGACAGAAAATAATAATACTTTATTTACAAACATGTGCATTAAATGGTTGTTTCCTACATAATGTTCATGACATGACATTGCATTATGGGTAGCTGCCTTGCACATCAGAACAATTCTATACGACAATGACGAAGGAGGGGCCAAGTCGCTTTCAAATTAAAATTATTAATTTGCGATGGAATCTGACAAGTTAACAGCACTGTCACAATCAAACAAGACTGTCCTTTGGGTGGCATCACAGAGCAGACAGTATGATGATGTTGTCATCACAGAGCAGACAGTATGATGATGTTGTAAGAACATAACACAGTGATTCCCAAACTGCGCTGCTGCACCCCGGAGTACTCAAAGATACACATGTTTTATTTGTTTTGATCTCTTACATACGAAGTCACATTTTTACTTAGGTTAAGGCTGAAAAAAGGCGCCGCGACTAAGAAAAGTTTGAGAAAAACTGACATAACACATGGCTACCTTGCGAGTGCTCCGCTGTAATGATGACACAAGCTTATGACCAGCAAATTGTGAAATGCATAGTAATCTTCTACGCAATCTGGACATCAACAAAGTAACTGTGCCAATTGACATGTGTCACATTTCTATCGCAAATGAAGTTTCAACTGGAAGACAACCCTTTCATAGTTAACATCAAATATATTGGGCAAGCATGCCAAATGAAAGATAAACTAGACATTATCAATTAACAAAATAACATTTAAAAATACTTTATCAACGAAAGTTTTACAGACATAACCTGTTCTTTTGTAAAAATCTATTTATTGCTTATGCCGCAGTTTATTAGATGATTGGCAGCTGAGCCAGGGTGCGCTTAGTCACTTGATATATTGTGTAGTCTCAAGGTGTCAGTGACTCCTTCAATCCATTTTCTTGGTCTTTCCCTGCCTCTTGGTGTTTTGATTTTCAGGTTGTACACTCTTGCTGCTGGCATCGTTGGTTTCTTTCTCTTTAGATGGCCAAACCATTTCATTCTTCGTGTCTCAATAAATCTGACTATGGGTTTTGTTCCAACAGTTCTTGTGATCACGTCATTTCTCACTTGACTCTTCTGGTTTTATTCTCAGCCATTCTTAAACATCGCATCCCACAGGTGGTTGGTTTTCTCTAGTGTTCTTTTGTCAATGTCCAAGACATTGGTAACCTAAAGTCGGTATAAATATTGCATTTATAATTTGTCTTTGTCTCTATTGCGATAGGAGGGTGTTTAAAAATGGGAATAGGTTGGTATGTGACATTGTTGGCTTCTTGTTTATATCTTGTTAGTTTCACCATTGTATGTAAAAATGCTTCCCAAGTATTTAAATTCTTCCACTTGTTTCAAACTGATTTTTATGTCTATAGTTTGTTGCTCTCTACTTCTTCTCAATATTGATCTTCATGTGATGTTTAAGGCAACTGTCATGTAGCTGATGTGTTTACTTTCACTGTGGAATATGAACTGATCATCGGTAAAGAGCATTTCATTAAAGTCCTCCAGTTTATCATCATCTGTTAGTGTTGTCTCTTTTATTAATACTGTCCATGAATATTATAAAAAGCAAAGGCGAAAGAATCACCCCCACCTTACTCCTGATGTTACTATGAACCAGTCTGTGAGGCCAGCTCTTGTTCTGATGGCGCAAAAACTTTCTCTATAAATAGCTCTTAAGTCTAGCAGTGCTCCGTTACACCAAAGTTTTTAAGGACATCCCTTTAGTAAACTTCTATTCAGCCCTTCCATTTTTTTCACTGAGGATCTCACTTTGTAAGGCAACCTAGATACCAGGTTTCAAATTTAAATATATTTTTACTTTTACAATGATGTTCAGATAACCATTTAAAAATCAGGATACTTCTATTTTCAGCTAATTATTAGCTTTATTTGCCCCTTGAGTTTTTTGTGTGTATTCGCTAAGCTTCCCATTCATATTTCACATTCGACAAACCAACTGATTAATACACATTTGATAACTCAGTCTCACTCATTCACTTTTGACATTGGGCCACTTTCAGCCACTCATATTTTTAGCACCTTCCAATGAAATAACCAAGTTGGCCAAACTCACTGCTCGCAGGCAACACCCATTACATCACTTACAAACAAACAAACAAACCACACACATTACATCACTTACAAACAAACAAACCACACACATTACATCACTTACAAACACAAACCACACACATTACATCACTTACAAACAAACAAACAAACCACACACATTACATCACTTACAAGCACAAACAAACAAAAACAATGAAACCACTGCTGAGGCAGCTGCTGTCAATTTGCCATAACTGCATAATTTATATGTACAAACAAGAATTCAACTCCCCAAATACATCAGCACCATTTCATGAGGGGAACAAAAATAAAGCATGAAATACTGTAACTCAACCTCTGAGCCACATTACTCATTCACAGGTACATATTTATGTGAAACAATACATCAAGCTTTGAAAAAAAAAAAAACTGGAAAGAACTCGGTTAAACAACACAGTTAACTACTAATAATTACATAGCAAGTTCACCTGCTAGTCTTTCTGGGGTTCAGATCTGCATCAAATCAGTTTTTATTCTTTTAAATGACGTCATTTCCCAGACTGACCCAGTCTTCAATGGACACCAGGTGACAAGTCTGGGGAAGTCAAGACTGCCAGTGTGATACTAACCCTATCATCCGTGACAGGATTATAACAAACACAAATCTGCCATCATATGCTTGATGCACTACTGGCTTGGAAAAGGTCCTTAACCTTAAAACTACACTGTGCATATCTGCCATGACCTTGATTTGCAGAAATGCCTGTATAAGCATTCAGCCTAACCATCCCTATTTGTTTTTCCCTATTGAAGAGACAGACGGGAAAAACTATACAGCACTCTATACGAATCACCCTGGAAAGCCATTGTAAACCTTCAGCAACAGTGTAATTAAAGTTTTCAACAGCAAAAAACTGCCTATACAATTAAATGCCAACTCATGGTCATTAGTTCCAATTTCCAGTCAAAGCAGTTAAAAAAAAAAAATTCTCCCTCACTAAAAGCACCAGGAAAGAGTCCCAACGCTGCGCTGACCACGCACCCTACAAGTGCCAATTAGTGGAGGGAGGGGAGGGGTGGAATAGAACACTACACACCCCCTTACCTCAAAGTATGGAACAATTTGAGAAATCAATTTTTTTTTAAAAATGTCAGCCAGCCCCAACAAAGACAATGTAAAAACAACTTAGGTTGTTACCTATTTCCTGAGGTTACAGAAGTGCTCATTGCTGTGTTAGTAAAAACCACCAAAGACATAATAATCTGGATATCGCGGGGAAGTATGGTCAGTCCTAACTCTTTGGAATGTAGGATGCTTAAACCTGAGCCAATATAACAAAATAAGAAGAGAAAAAGACTGCAGAAACTGGTATCAGACACACATGAATGCCCAAAGTGGCCAGGGCTGGGTCATTGGGACAAGCACCGATGTTTTGAATAAAAGCTGGCACATATCCAGGAAATACTACTGGTGGATAACTGGGACATGTACCACTGGTGGATAACTGGGACATGTACCACTGGTGGATAACTAGAATATGTACCACTGGTGGATAACTACAATATGTACCACTGGTGGATAACTAGAATATGTACCACTGGTGGATAACTAGAATATGTACCACTGGTGGATAACTGGGACATGTACCATTGGTTGAAACACTACTTATTTCCTAGTGGTGGAACACGCTACATGCCACTAGTGGATAAATGGGACATGAGCCAACTGTGGATAACCAGAAACACCTTATCCCTGCTGGTAAATAACTAGAACCATCTAGTGTAGGGTCATTCCACCGGCGGCACACCGAGGCCTTGCCAGTGGATCACTGCCAACTGTATTGTATTTGTGATCTTTCTATGCTAGAGCCAGGACTAGGGACGATCATTATTTTTAACACGGCCATGGGTAAACCTGGCTGAAGGGCCCAGCTCTAGTGCCCGATAAAACAGGGTCTCTAGTGCCCGATAAAACAGGGTCTCTAGTGCCTGATATATCAGGAAATCTAGTGCCTGATATAACAGGGACTCTGGTGCCAGATATATCAGGGTGCTCTAGTGCCAGATATATCAGGGTGCTCTAGTGCCAGATATATCAGGGTGCTCTAGTGCCAAATATACCAGAATGCTCTAATGCCGGACATAACTGGGACTCTAGTGCCACAACGAGCCGGCTCAGTCGTGGATAGCTACAACCCACTACTGCCACATGAGTAGTAACTATCCAGAGCTCCCACCCCCGCTCCGACTCAATGACATAACAACAGAACACATACATAAACCAAGGACTTTTACAACCTTACAGCAAGCCTGCCCACACATCATCATCAATCAGCAAGTCCTTTACAGAACATCGCTCTCTTCACTCACACCACGCCTGAAAGTATTCCTTCCCTAGCCAGCTCTCGGGCCCCATCTCCTGCCCACAAAATACATCAATTCCTCACAATCACACACAAAATTCTAGTGCACACAATCATTCCATAGTCTGTACAATCTGTGATCTGTGTTCAATGATCCTTGCAGCATTCTGTTGTTCAATGAAGTGTGCAGCGGCCTCGGCTGCCTGGGGATCCTCCTTCATTGTGGCAATATATGTGGCCTTGGTGCGAAAACGCTGCAACTGGCTGCTGTCAACTAAATGGATTTCGTCCGCGCCGACAAGTCGGCTCAGCTCCGCTGCCGTATAGCCGACTAACATCTGCAGGTCACAGACAAATTTGTAGACAAATCTTTTACCGTGGACCTGCAGAGGATAACAAATCTTTTAGTACGAAATTGTAGATGAATTACAAATGTCAAGAACTTTCCCTTTTTGTTTTCCCCTATCTCTGCTTCTATACATCTTTCCAGCTTTGGACAACAAAGTCACCACTGCCCCTCTCTGATACCTGTGAGTGGTTACCTATAAAGACACCTATAAAATGATTTGTCCACTTAGATAATGCCTTGCGACACCATACCAAATAATGCATACACCAAAACAGGGATATTTGGCAGATCTTGAGGTAGACCAAAAATTCCTTTAAAATGCCTGAGAGGCAAGGAACCAACAGCCTGCATAGGAAAAAAAGCCAAATCTGTAAAACGGGAGCAGAGGCAAAACTCAGGTACTGGAACAAAGCCCAGGTCCAAAAATGGACAAACAACCAGGTCCTTCCGCCAGGGTTTACAACCGGCAAATGCAAACAAAGGGAATCTGTGAAACACTACAATGTGTCCGCGTCTGAGGCAGTCAAATGAGCAGGAAACAGAACCTTATAACTCCAAAGCAGTGCAAGATGTGAAAAAAAAAAAAAAAAGAGTAGCTACTGTAACCTTTTTTTTGTATATCTGCATTGCATATTTTTAACACAACACACTGAGTCATGTTGAGTTTGTAGTTAATGCATGGGCTGCTCTCTAAAAATATGAACCAAGTATCAAGAGTCCAACATTCCTCAAGGTGGAAATTCATCCATTAACTCTTTCCGCTCCTGAATTCAGCTTCTTCTCTAGTATTTCAGCATCAGGTTTTGAAAAGGCATCAAACGCGGGCCTTGGTATCTGCTTGGTCTATCCATCGCTTGCATAGTCAACCTCTTGTACTGCTTCTAATGTGTCTAGTTGATAGAGATCTCTGTAGTGCAATATCTGGTGGTAGTCCTGACACAAGACACTGTACCAGACAGCTGGACACAGAGATGCCATAACAGCTGTGTCCAGGTGGCAGGGCTCTCTGTGGCAGCCCCAAGACAGGACAGTGCACCAGTGAGCCCTGCCACCTAGAGATTATTCAACAGCTGTACAAAAACATTTAGTAAAACACATGGCAGAAGGCTGTGGACAGTGATCAAAATCACATGGCATAGTCTGTCTTATATAATTCATAACTGCATTGTAAACCAATCTAGTCATACTTGTCAAATCCCCTCCTTTAGCCCCAAATGCTGCCAATACAAAAAGGTTACAGAATGGAGAGTCATTTTTAACACAAATAGAGAAGATTTAAAAAGAATACATCAGTGAAGCCATGGTTCTGTGACTATTAAAGGCAATTATATCTTTTATGGGCACTGTGGGGTAATGGTGGGTTATGATCTGAAGATAAAATGGAGATTAAAGTTAGAATAACTTCCACTGATGCCACAAACTGTGCAGGTAAGAATTTTATTTGCTGCCCAATTAAAAAGGTTACAGAATGGAGAGTCATTTTTAACAAAAATAGAGAAGATTTAAAAAGAATACATCAGTGAAGCAATGGTTCTGTGACTATTAAAGGCAATTATATCTTTTATGGGCACTGTGGGGTAATGGTGGGTTATGATCTGCAGATTAAATGAAGATTAAAGTTAGAATGACTTCTACTGATGCCACAAACTGTGCAGGTAAGAATTTTATTTGCTGCCCAGTCTCCGGTATTTAAGCTCTAGGCTCTAATCAACACAAATAGCTATAAAAATGACACTAACCTTAGAAATCATATCACCGTCATAATAATATCTTAGCGCCCTAGACAGCTTTTCATAGTTCATGGTTGGCTTATTTTTGCGCTGCCCCCACATCCTGGCCACCAGTTCTGGGTTGATGAGCTTGAACTCCCCATCAGTGCCGAGCCAAGTGATCACCTCCCGACACATCCTGTCTGTCAACAGCTCTAGGAGAAACTGCCACAGTTGGATCTGGCCGTTGTTGCCTGAAACAGAAGCACACCCTAGGTTACCAACAATCGCAACTTTCAGACAGGAACTGTCACAGTATAAGCAAGAAGAAAGCGGTTGTGGATATTTTGTTAGAAATCGTATCAGACTTGACTTCTAGATTATTCCTTTACTTCAAAACCCCCTAGCCACCACTTTTCAGTGAATCCACTGCAGCAGGGTCACTCCCATGTGGCTCAACCAGTCTGCGCAGAGTGGCTAGTTATCCACAGCAGTGTCACACAAAGCACAAACTCTGCAACTCTAGCAATGACCACCTGGGAGCACAAATAAACCTGCAAGCATAAATGTAGTGGCAGTTCATAAGACTATTTGAACCAGATTATTTAGACTAGCAGATTAGAGTTGCGATATAATAATATTAAGACTGCTAGTAAGTTTTTATCTTTCTGTTGTTTTGTTTCCTATTTGTTTCTGTTCTTTGCCCCTACCTCAAAATAAAGCATTGCCAACCAATCCAATTGCTGATTTGTTGGGCTCACAGTTCACCTTGTCTGCTAGGGTGTTTTCAACAAAAAAAAATGAGAGAAAAAAGAGAAAAGGCAGAGAGCAGCAATGCAATGGATAATACAATGGCAGCGAGGAAGTGGTGGAAAAAGAGGCACTTGGAGGCGAATTTTTTAGGCTGAACTAAAGGCTATGCAAAGGACAAAACTAGAAATAGTGAGGATGGCTCAGGGTTGAATTAAGTGGCGACAGTCTGTCTCTGCCTTATGTGCCTCTGGGCTTAATGAGGATTGACATTCCCAGACTATAATAAAAATCTGGCAACCCATCTCATGCTTGAAACAATTCAAAAACAAATTAAATTATAAATTATTCAAAAAAGAAAAAATGCTGTTTACGAGAACAGTACTACCCTTGTAGTGAATCTCAATTCACTGCAGTTTCCTAGAAATAAAAAGAATGTCCAAGTCTGGCAACCAAGATGCAGACAAATTCACAACCGACCCCACTAAAATAATGTAATTTTCACCAAATCGTGCATGGACAATGTAATATCCCTGAAGTGTGATAGTCAAGACACTGACTAACAATTCCTACACTACATATGACTACCTAGATCATTGTTATGTGGTTAATTTCCCCTAAGTGTGGGAGTACAAGATGAGGACACACCCCCAATGCCTGACATAATTATGCAACTTCCTCAAGTTGTGGTAGTCAGTGTACAGACCACTGATAAGTCTGCGCACCAACATAACCCAACTTCCTCAAGTTGTGGTTGCCAGTGTACAGACCACTGATCAAGTCTGCCCACCAACATAACCCAACTTTCTCAAGTTGTGGTAGCCAGTGTACAGACTACTGATCAAGTCTGCCCACAAACATAACCCAACTTTCTCAAGTGCAGTAGTCACATCACAGACAAAAATGTGTTTACCTGTTCTGTTTCCTGGAGATAGCCGATCTTCACCCACCAGTCGAGGCCTGTGTCTGGCAATTGCTTTCACTCTTCCTGTAATCACAGCAACAACAAAAAAGATAAATGATCACACTATAAACATCTGTTACACATCACACAGTAAAATATGTTTCATTCCTGTGCGGGGTTCCGTGGCCTCATTGTGGGAAAAACAAGAATAAACAGTCTTCCCTACAAGTATGTCACGACTTCGAATTCTTGTGCATATGTCTCACAATCAGAACTTTCCACCAAAAAAGAAAAGAAGTTTCAGTCTTCTGAATATTTCCCATTTAATTCATTTGTGGCGGTGCACCAAGACCAGTGCTCACACAGGTTAAGACATCCACAGTCATCCTAGAGACAGGTTTCCTACTGGAGAACTGACCAACGCTAACAGGATGGGTGCTCCCTTTGAGGTCAGAATGCATCTGCCTGACAGGCAAAAAAATATTCTGCACATAAATAAGTCAGAATGTAAAACGGATGTGCGTGCTTCTTCATTTTTTCGTTCGCTTGGATGTGCATGCAAAACCACAGACCTGGAACACAAAGTCCAGATGTGGATGAACCAGAACTTTCTGTGCTATATTCATGTCTGTCATTGACCAAATTGGTACTAATACAACACCTTTGACCCAACAGGCGACTGTCTAGCCACTAGGCTACTACAGCCTGTAGTCTTACATGTTGACTATTTCTATCCACACAACTCTGCTATACAAAGATTACTACACAAGACACACTAACCACCGGTTATCATGTTTTCTTATCACAAGAGACACTAACCACCGGTTATCATGTTTTCTTATCACAAGACACCCTAACCACCAGTTATATTATTACAAGACACCCTAACAACCAGTTATGTTATCACAAGACACCCTAACCACCAGTTATGTCATCTTATCACATGACATGCTAACCACCAGTTATGTTATCTCATCACAAGACACCCTAACCACCAGTTATCATATCATAAGACACCCTAACCACTATTTATCATATCTTATCATAATACACCCTCTGGCTATCATATTATCTTACAAGATACCCTTACTACTGGTTATCATATTACCTTACCGTATCTTCCATCCATGTCAGACGGAACTGTAATTGTCACTGTATGCATTGGCTGCTGCATCACAGCTGAAATAATACATTGTTGCAATAAGATAGTTGCACAGGATAGTCAATGTCTGGTAAGAAAGTTTACATACAAATATTTCCGTATGTGGATTCTGTGGCCCCACTGTAGGGAAAACAATAGACCAAATGTCTCCCAAATAAACATGCCATAAAAGTCGACAAACTGTGGGGCAGCTTTTTAAGTTAGGGTGCATCTGCTTGAATAGCAAGGAACCAACAGTCTGCATACCAATGTCAGATCTGTAGATGGGATGTGTATGCAACATTCAGGCTCTGGTACAAGATTACAGTCCAGAGGTGAATGAACAACCAGAACTTTACAGCTGGTGAACGCAGGGAAAGAAAATATAAACACTGGGGGAAGACTCAGGAGAAAAAACAGACGTGCACACACAATCTAGGAGAGGTCATCAGATAAAAAAAATCAATTGTGAGATTTTAATGCACAAGAAATACATGTGAAATAAAATGGAAAGGACCTTTATTACATAAAAGATACCCGTGACACATGGTGCCACAACCATAGTTTAATTAACCAATAGTGTTTAAATGTAATGTCTGGGTACAGCAGTAATCACTGCTAAAGGAAGCCCAATGACAGATACTACCACGGTGAGGTTAAGCCTTTACATATCCAACAAATAAAGTGGCATGGTCAGTCGCTTCCTTCTCTATATTCATAAATAATTCTGGAAAATATCTGGTTTCTTCCCTTTTTTATGCGTGCGATTTTGTGACATAACTGTGCATGATTATAGCTAAGTTGAGCCTTTCAGCTGACACACCTAACTTCATCAGCATTTACTGACCGGGTTAACTTCCCATATTTTTGAGGGATGTGGCGTAGCCTTATTTGTGTGATGTTCTCTTTGTCCTCATATCTACAGGTGCTACCCTAAGACTGAGCAATTCAAAACCGTACAGATGCATATGAATTATAAAAAAAATAATCTTTTGGACAACCTGTCCATTTTCAGCTAATCCATCTCCAATTAATTGTGATATATGACAAATATGTGATATATGACGAGGAGACATTTTTCGGCCATGTTATGAGAAGAGAAAAAAATGGAACATGTGATTACTGGAAAGATCTGTGGAAGGAGGGATAGAGGAAGACAAGATTGTTGAGTCTTGTTGCATGGCATGGAGGTGTGTCAGTCCATGAATTGATACATGCTGCAGGTGATCGCAGATTTTGGAGAGGTATGATCGCCCAAACCAGTCAGCGAGGCACCTGATGATGTGACATGCTCGTTATGTGACAGTGTGTCTCCTCCTCATCTCACCACCCCCCCTTCCCCAACCCAAGAGCACTAAATATCCCACAGAGGGCTTCCAGCAAACAGTTAGCAGCCTGATATCAATGCAGCCAGTGACTCACCAACAAACTTGCACTTCCGAAGCAACTCCAGGTGCGTCCAGAACAAGTCACCAGGATCGTGTGGAATGTGCTGTATAAACTCCGGGTGGGACATCGTAAAGAGCTGCTCCCCATCAAAGTTGAAGGCACCAACGTCAACTCCTTGCAGGTGAAACTCTTTTACAGCCCACTGCAGCCAGTGCTTGACGTGAAGTTCGCTCCACTGACAAGGGTCTGTGGAACAGATGAATAACTATCAACTCTAGTTTTATCAGCACAGTAGCAAGTATTTGGGTCCAACTGAGAACAATGGCGACTACAACAACAAAAAATGCAAATGCAACAACATAAAAGACACAGAACTTATGGCATAGAAGGGCAGACAAGTCAATTTTTTTAAATCATGCATCCTTCCTGTGTCCGGAAGTCATAGACTAATTCTTTACAGAAAAAGGTGGACCAGCTAAACTGAAACACTACAGAAAAATTCTTAGAAACCTGCAGACCAAGAAGAACTTTGACATGATCTGAACATTAGGAACTGGCTCATAAACAGCATCCTGTCCCAGAAGCGAAGGTATTTTGGCCATGTTACACAGCACGGTGGCTTGGAGAGAATTAGGATCGCATGCCGTTTCTGGAAAATGGTGCAAAAGCTGACCTCTGTAAACATGGATTCAAGACAAATAAGACGAATTAGCTATAAAAGTACACATGGACGAGGGAAGTGGGTGGCTATAAAAGTAAAAAAGTAAATAGGGACAGGGAAACCGGCTGGCTGGGTACACGATGGGATAAGTGGCTGGCTATAACAGTCCACAGGGACAGGGAAAGTAAGTGTCTATGAAAGTACACAGGGACATGGAAACTAGCTGGCTATAAAAGTACACAGGGATGGGATAAGTGGCTGGCTATAACAGTCCACAGGGACAGGGAAAGTAAGTGTCTATGAAAGTACACAGGGACATGGAAACTAGCTGGCTATAAAAGTACACAGGGACCAGGAAGGTTGCTGGCTAGAGAAAGAAAGATTTACAGGTGTGCTGTGAAGAGAGCGAGGTACAGAACCCCCGGATTGATAGTGATGATGAACAACCTAGTGCAATCTCTTGATAAATATTAATATTTACACGTCTCAAATTGAAATTGTGCCTTGTTTGCAAGAAAACTAGAGAGAAAAAATTGAAGAGAATATTGCGAACAAAGGAAAAAAAGGCATTAAAACAATTGTGTGGCTTCACAATGGAGGTTGAAATGTACCCATTGCTAACTATGGAAATACATAGTGACGTATCAATCTCTTCTGTGGTGCAACCTACAGATATTAAAAGGTGCTGCTGAATCCATTACTAAAACTAAAAGGAACTGAAATATATGGTATTTAAATTTTAGATGTAACCTACCAGCTGGAATCTTCAACCTCTCCTGATCTCGACGAAAGCCCTGATCAATAACCCATTTTGTGACATTCTCTGTCTCATCAGATAACGGCACCACCCTGGAACCTTGACTGTGGTCTGACTCAATGTCGTTTTCTGCAACTGAAATTAACAATTAACTAAAGGTCATTAGAGATCAGGAATGATGTGACCTTAAATCTAGTCAACATTTCATAATAGTATTTCTCACAGCAGTTATAACTAGCATTTAATCCATCCAATAATCATAGCACCATTGGAAACTGCATTGAATCCATTTAATAATCACACAGCAGTAATAATTACCTCTCCACAGCATAAAGCCTAGGCAGTATTGTAGAGACAACCTGTCTTGTTTACCCATAAGAAAAAGTAACACCAGTACGTCTGATGTAGCCGCAAAAGCCGCCAGGTAGGTGTTCTATTGGTCCGCATGTTGGAGCTTTCCTCCTAGACTAGCTTAGGCTAAAAGCCTGGTCTGTTCTGTCGTAAGTGTTTTTAGGTTGCATTTCTTTTTTCTGGGATAAGGCTACATCCTCACCAATGCACTCCTCTGCAACGTTACATTCACTATATTCTGTCGGGCCACAAGCTGGTTCAAACAATCTTCTTCAGTTCCTCTTTTACCGCTGTGGGTGTCGAGGGAGATATAAGGTTCTGTTTCTAGCTCTTCTGGCTGCCTCGACCATAGGCACATCGTGCTGTTGTAGAGTTTCTCTGATGTTATCCTTCCATCTTGTTCTTGGTTCAAACAATGATCCCGGGTAATTTTGTGGGGGTAAAATTTCAATACTGCCCTTGACCCAGCCTAAAACTGGCCACCGGCTAATGGCCTTAGAAGTAAAGGCAGGCATACACCATATTGACCACATCACCCGAAGGTGCTGATTGGTCTACAAGGATCTAAGTCTGGAATCGTATGTTTCACGCCATTGGCAAAAAAAAAAGGGTCCTATACATTTTGTTTTTACAGCAACACAGATATCATAACCACCATTTCAAACCAACATGTCGTTCACACAAGAAATATATTCTATATTTCTCACATCCAGACTATTGCTCTACAATATGGGAGGGCTGTTCTAGTTCTGTTATCAAGCGGCTCACATCCCTGCGCCCTTTCGCTTAAAAAGTAGTTATGGAATAGTGAGTTCCGAAACATTTAAAGGTCTTATGCTATCACCGCTTCGTAAATGTCTACTTATCAAAAAGGCAAAAGGTGCTCAAAATATGATCCTAAAAGGCACCATGTTACTAACCGCCATTGTTTAAATATTGTGGAAGGCATGGTAAACGCCTAAACATATTAAAAATCCCTAAACCCAGGATAGATCTATACAAAATGAGTATACATATAATTGACAACTTTGAATATTATCTGAGCAGACTGCATGTGCCCATAAAAGATTAAAAATATCTTGACGGTCTAAATAACTTTAAGCATGCTTATGTAAAACTACATCTATAGTTCTTCCATGAATTTTTTTTTAGCTTGTAAATTTGATACTGTTCTGCTTGTTTACTGTTCAGGATTCTGGTTCTTCTCATGCATTCATCATAAAAATGGCAGCTGGCATATCCTGTTGTGGTTTACAACCAGGCTGTGATTTCTCCACCTTTCAGCTCAACAATAAGTACCCTTTATGACATGCTTGTTAGATGGTAGTTACTATATTCTTTTCCCCTCAAAATGGGGCTGCGAAACCCATAGGCAGAGTCCAGGATTGATAGAAGTAGATATTTACAATGTCTACTCACCATATTTGTCTTCCATTTCTTCTTCGGCAGTTTTGAGAATATCCAGAATGTTAATTTTCGGCTGGACCCCCGGCTGTGACTTGATCTCCAGATTCACCTGAACCATCCCCTCGCCCTGGACACACTGGTCAACTAAACTTTTGTCTCCATCCAGCTGCAAAGAAAAGTACACCAGTTCAATAACTGACTGCAAATGAAATTGTAAATGAACATGATTATCTTCTTGGCTTTCACTGGCTGAAAACCAAAAGGTACTGGACGTATGCACAACTATAATGCAAAATGGCTTCAGAAAGAAGTCTTGTGATGCCACACAAGGCATGGAGCCCAAGAAGACTGGAAATGCCAGTATCACATCTCTATATCTGACGCCCAGTAAATGGCAAGAAGCACAATCCTGCCTTCTATCCCCAAATGGGATAGACCCTCAAACAACTCATGTAAATTCATGATATCCTTTGCTATTGCATGCAACTCTCCGGCATGTCCTCATCTTTTTAACTTCACTGTCTAGACCCCCTTTCCATCTGTTTTTTGGTCTGCCTCTATTTCTATGCCCACGTAGGTCCCAGTGCAAAGAAATTCTATTTATATATTGTCCTTCCCCGAGTGGGTTCCAGGGCCTGCTCAAAAAGCATGTCGTAAAAGTCTAAATAGGAAGTACACCTGATTGAGAGGCAAGAAAAAAAACAGTCTGCATATATTTCCACCAGTTAAGTGATTTCTGCCCCGTGTCAACTGGTAGGGTCTCTCATGTCAGTCAGTTCCAAGATTAAGAAAGAGGAATGCAAACATATTTGTCCTTTAGGTGAACCATGTTAGGAACGAGAGTGATACTTTCTAGGATAGAACTAGCTAAAGCAACACCCACCTGGTAGTGAAGAGGTGCAATCGCTGGCACCATGACTTTGGTAGAAAAACTTAGTTGCATTACTGCATGTTTTTTTTTTCATTTCACAGGGGCAAATATCGTATTGGCTAGACGTTCACCTGCCAGCCTAAAGATCCTGGTCTTGAACCCATACCAAGTTTTTTCTTCAAAATTGATCCTAGTTCTTGGATCTGCCCAGGCTAAAATGGGTACCAGATAATTTATTTTCTGGGATGTTGAGACAGCCGGCATTATGTTGACCTAAAAGGCAGCCAGCATTAAATAGTCCCAAAAAAAGGTAAAGATCCCTTTTCACGCCTAAGGCGCATCAGGTATATGGGAAGAGTGTCCCATATTTTTAGAGACCCATCGGCACTGGATAGATAATGTGGTCAGGATTACGCCGGCCCTCTGTACTTTTCCAGGACAGCCATCCTGGTACCCATTTAGGCTGGGTCGACATGCCACGCCCCATACCATGATAAAAATAAACGCAAACAGCGGTGGGTTTTCGATCGCAGTACGTTGGATTACGAGTCGGACTAGCAATGCCTAAGCCACAGCCAAGCGTTATGATGACCGAAGAAAAGGCAGCCGGCATTATATTGACCTATCTCCCAACAAGCAGTGCTCAGTCCATAAAAATATGAGTCTAGTATCATATGCTCAATTCTACACTGGTGGAGAAGGAGAAGGTTTATACCTTTACTCCATCAAATTCCCCAGTCAAAGTTGGCTGTGGTGAGTTATGTGTAAAAAACAGACTCAAAATACTTTCATCATGTTATTCATTAGTCTTTACAGTTTAGACGGGCTGTTATCTTCAGCGGATGGTCCTAGTTGTTCGTCCTCTCCTGGACTTCGGTCCTGATCCCCAACTTCATCCAGAACCGTTTTACAAAGCTGGCTTATTTGTACGCAAACTGCTGGTTCCTTGCTGCTCAGGCAGATGCACTCCAAATTTGAAGGAAACACCAATAATCCTACAACATGCTCACTCAGGGAGCAGTGGGTCTATTCTTTGTTCTCCAAACTGGAACTCACATGGAAAAATAGGCACTGTGAAGGGTTGCAGTAGCCTTACCTCAATAGAGTCCTGCAAAAAAAATTGATGGCCGGTGAGTGAGCACTGCAGCCTCACTTCCAACAGATGCTTCAGTGTGGACAGAGGTTCTGCTATGTCCATGTGTTGTATGATCAAGTTCTGGTAATGTGGTGCCGGCTGCTGGATGTAATCCTGCTCGTAGATAATCCTGATTGTAAATAAAGTGGAAAATTAAATACACAGCATAAACGAGTTTTGCACTAATTGGTCAACAGAGAAGCTTCACACATAATGGTCACTGGGGCAGAGTGATTAGTGTGCAAGTCTGCTAGTGTGGGCTTCCTGAGTGTGAAAGCAGTTCCAAGCAGTGTGAAAGACGGGGTGTTTGGAAGGGCCGAATGTAAGATGGGCGTGTGTGCCCAATTTGTGACCCTTTGAAAATAAAGTTTGTTCATTCGTGAGAGAGTAGTCTGGTTGTAATCTACAGAAAAAGCAGAATTGTTGCGGCTTATTAACCCGTAGAGATTCCTGAAAATATCCTTTAAAAATTATAAATTAGGCTTAACAGCTACAAACACCAACAATCAGGCAACAGAATTGTGCAGTGACTTACCCGTCGTCCAGACAGACTTCCTCGATTTTCTGACGTTTAAAGCCATGCATAGGCAGCTCTGTGATTATTTCAGTCATGATATCTCCATCCACAGCATTCACTGCCTCGGCTACCACTTCCATCAATGCGGGAGAGAATGCTCTCTTCATTCTGTTCCTGAAATAATGACAATGCGCTATAAGGTAAAGAAGGGAAGAACCCTATTAATACATGTGGCCCATTGTGCACATGAGCTAGCCATGAATCTTTCATGTTACTGACTAATGGGCACTCAGTGCATTCTACTATTCATCACTGGAGGTGTTTTGGGGAGACAGAGGAATCAGAGCCAAGCTGCTGAAACCATTTGAAGCTAGATATTCTAGAGACAAATCAGCACTCTGTGGGTCAGCCAGGAATCATGGTCAATTTTTCTAGCAGCTATGCTACCGTGATGTCCCGATACTATTCGAAGTGTCAAAAACAGTTAACAATATAAAGAAAATAATGAAATATAGAGATTAGCAACAATTTGTATATCAGAGCTGGCATTTGCAGATGATGTGGCCCTGATAGCTAAATCACAGGCACACCTTCAATCAAACTTACTTGTCTGGAGAGAAGAGGACTAAAACTATGATGTTATTAACAGTAGAAGAAACACCAGATCACGATTGGACAGTATGTGATGTACTGGAGCAGGTCAACCAGTTCAAATACTTTGGAGTTGTAACACACTAAACTAGTGCATTAAGACCGAGTTGGCTGTCTGTAAAGCAGCTGATGTGAGACTTTTCCTGACCATAAACCAAGGGTTTCTCAGCCAAAGAGAAACTGACAAGAGGGCAAAAACTGCTATTTACTGCTCCACTATGTGCCAGTCCTGACCTACAGGTATGAGTCATGTGTAATGACAACAACTCACAGAAGTTAGCTTCGGGCCTTCAAAATGAGATATCTGAGAAAGCTGGTCCAAGTGATAGAAAGGGACAAAGTACGCAGTCAGACTATATGTCAAGTTCTTGAAACTAAGGCCTTACAGTGGATCAGTCAGTTACAGTGGTTTAGACTTGTATGCAGAATGGTTAAAAAAAAAGGTGAAGGACCGTTATATGTTATTGGTTTATTATTATATGATGCTAGAATATTTTCAGATTGATTGACACACTGTAGCTGGAAACATTGACAATATTACAAATCCACATCAACGTCGATTTAAACCCAAAACCTTCGTGCCATCTTCTAGACACTGTGCTACCATGACTTCTGTGTGTATTAGACTTCAGTAGAGCAGGAAAATATGTACAGTCAAAATGGACAAGGTGTCCTCGACATGAAGGTGTCAGCCATTAAATCTAGCCACTTCAGCAACAGAGTCCTTAAGTCTCTTTGAAATCGCTTTATTTTCACTTTGGTAACTGTACCACTCAAAGGACTTACCTGCCAACAGAGTTTTATCCAAAACTAAAACACTTCAGTTTTGGTCCTTGGCATTCGCCGGGGAAGAAAATGTGAGGAGGGGGGGGGGGGGGGGGGGGGGGGTTCAGTTTTATAACTTTTTTAAGTTGATATAACAGCACAGACCTTTCTCAGTGGGCTGTGGGGCCACATTGTTAGGGAAAACATGAATATACACACTGCCACATCATAAAAGTAATCAGAGATGCTTTTTTTTTCAAAGTCCAAGTGCATCTGTTTAAGAGGGTAGAAACCAAAAGTCTGCACAAATAATCCACACCTGTAAAATGGACGACTTCTGTCTAAGTTTACAGTCAGTGAATGCAAAGAAAAAGAATAAACAGACCCTAGGCTTTTAGACTTTTTGAAACCCATGCTATGTGGCGCTGGTAGGCATGTCAATCCACAACCTTCTGTCTCATGTTCATTCAATCAACTCTGATACAGATGATGCTTCATCTCATGATGTAAAAACTGTCCAGCATCTTTTCACTTGTCTCCCTGTGTCTCCTCCAACTTTCCTACTGTCGCAATTTACACCAGTCTTTTCCTTATAACATGACCAAAGAATGTATATTGTCTTTTTCTGATGTGGGCAATCAGTTCTGTTTGTGAGTTAAGTTTCTTTTAAGACATTTTCATTACTCTTTTTTATCTGTCCAAGGTATTCTTGTCATTTATCTGTAAATTAAAACCACACCCCTCTGCAGCTTCCAAACAAGCTTTCACTAATCTACCAACTGTCCATGATTCACTTCTGTACATCTAGACATTCTTGTCTTGACTGACAAAAAAAGAATGCATAAAATCTTCATTTTTATGAAAAAGCTGCCTTTGCTATTCTACATTTATCTTCTTTATTAATAACAGAGCCTCAATTATATGCAAATTGCGGACTTCCTTCCAGCGAATATACCTCATGAAACACTCCTCTGAATAATGGTCCCAAATCAACGAGGGTGTCAACACTTACACTGAGTGCTAGGAGGTTTAACTTCTTTCCTGGGTCTTAGGTTTAACTTCTTCTCCCTGGGTACTAGTACTAGGTTTAACTTCTCCCCTGGGTCCTAGGTTTAGAGCCAAGAGTAGTGCCATTATTTGGAGGATAGCCTAATAATCCTATATGCTATTTTCAATTATTTCAAATTTATTTATGCCTGTGCTACTTCCTAATTTCAATAATTATATCAATAAATTATTCCTATACCTTTTCAGATCTATTACATAATTAATATTATATTATAATTATAGTCAACATACTATTATACTATACTTTCATTAGAAGTTTATTTATTTTTATATTATTTAAAATTAACCATACACATAGGTCTGTTCTAGAATGAATGGAAAATCTTACAGGTAACACTTGGTAAGATATTTAGTTTATTACTTGATACATACTACAATACATAATAATTAATTCACCAAACGTACAGGTTGAAGGTGATGATACACTGCTGAATAAAGAGAAGTCAAAAAATCCCTGTTCAGACACGTGGTTCAAGGTGACAAATTCTAACCTAAATCTGAATGTAACCTTTAATATTCAGTTATTCACCTTTAAATATTCGTTGTTATAAACCCGAGAAAAACCGCAATACTTAAATAGAATCAACCCGGTATCATGTTTTTGTTGTGAATTTAATAAACGTGCTTTCTCTCGGTCTCTACTATTATTTTCGAGCAAGTAGGACACGCTGAACAGCCAAGTGAGACCAGCCACCAAACATGGCGGAGTTTCTTCGCTTTTTCTGTCACGAATCATGGCCAGGATATTTAACTTTTAAACAAGTTTAAAGAAAACCTGCTGATCAAAGTGGTGCCATTTAATTAATGCAAAAGTTAGAAGAAAAGGAAGAGGAAATGGTCAAAGGATAAACGGATGTTTATGAAGAATACTTCCGGCCTGTTTCTCCCCCACGTTCAACATCCTGTTTAGTGTTTGACAGCTACAAGTCACCGCCGCATTGATAGACCCATAGGTCGTTAATATTTTTCTCTGAATAGAAACTTTAACAAAACACAAACTATCCACTAGTGTGGCATAAACCTTGTTTCTTACCTTATAGAATTCACAATAAAATATATTTCAACATGTAAACAAGGGTCGGTGCGTACCGGAAGTTTGACTGAAGCAAATGGTCGACATTCGTTTGTCTTCAACTTTTCTCCCCTTCACTAGGTCACGTGACTGCGCACTTCTGTGGTTGCGCATAGCAGTATGTGCCATGCCATTTGCGTATGCTATTAATAAGCTGGTGTATCAGACGCAGGACATCTTGCTCAGGATCAGTGTTGCCACTTTAGATCTTTTATATCCAAATTTAGATCTTTTTCATTGCCTTTAGATACTGTTTTTGACGTTTAGATCGTAAATATTTTTCTAGATGCTTTTCATATGGAATTAGATATTTTATAGATTTTTTTTCTTCCATTGTCAATTTAAAAATTAATGTGTAAAATATTTACTACAATATTTTTGTTTTGGTCTGGCACGTACATTGTGACAACTGCCATTACTTGAACTTTGAATTCTCACTGGGGTCAACGCACAAATATCTGGCAGCCCCGGTACTGATTAATAAAAACGCGCGTAAATCATACTAACTTTGTTTCAACCGTATCCTCACTGTGCTGACTTTGCGTTTCTTTTTCATGTGATTTAAAAAAAATTAATTGCTCACCTTCTTATGTGGCTTTCACTTTGAAAAAACCTTTCAACATGCCAAAAGTAAAGTATAAGCAAAAAATTTGGAAAGAGTGGTTGCATGATGACAAAATTAAAAACTGGGGATATGACCAAAGCTTGTTGTGAGTACTGCAAGTGTAAAATTAAAGCGAAAATACAAAACTCAAAGAGTCATGCAGAGACTTAAAAAGCATAAAACTGCAGTTTCCTTTAAAGATATTACACCGCTGACATCTGTTTTCAGAACTATACTGATAAATGAATCATCAAAGGTTGAAGTATCAGTCGCAATGTTTTTAATTTGTCACTGCGCAATTTCAAACTGTGACCATTTGATCGATTTGTCAAAAATCTTGGACTAGTTCAATTTGAAAAGTGTGATGTAGAAAGTATAGTTTAGGAACTTAATCAGCAAACAGTTAGGCTTGAAGAATTTTGCTGTAATTGGTACTGATAATGCCTTAGTGATGGTTGGTATAAACAATGGCGTTTATGCCAAGTTGAAGGAAGCTAACCCATCGTTAATACTTATAAAATGTATGCGTCATTCATTGCAGCTAGCATTATCACATGCTTCATCTAAATATTTACCAAGGAATTTGGAATACCTTATTGCTGAAACACTTTACTGGTTTTCCAAATCATTTGTCAGACAACAGCAATACAATACATTATATATAGCCTTGAATGATGGTTCCACAGCACCGACAATTCTGTCAGATTGCAAAACTAGATGGTTATCAATTTAACCAGCTGTTGAAAGAATTATGAAGCAATGGCTGAAGTTGAAGACACACTTTGAAATAACAAGACAAAGGGAAAAGTGCTACACAGCTGAAATACTATATGGAATGTACAGTGATGAAAGAAAATTGTCATGTTATAACCTATTCTGATGGAAGTGCAAAAAGTTAATAAACTGTTCGAATCTAAACTTGTTGATAAAGTTAAATTTCTTGATGATCTCACCTTGCTATTTAACTGGGTAAAAGACTGGTGTTGCCAACTTCTAAAGCTGATTTGCTCACTTGCACTATAGAGAGTTATTTGGCTCTTAAGCCACACTTTGGATATTAAATCGAATCAAAAATTGATGATTTAAAAACAAAAAGACTGTTAACAGAGAATGAAGAGAACAACTTAAGAAAATGCTGTCAAGATTTCCTTATCTCATTATTGAAGCAGAGACTTCCTGAAAATCTAGATGTTTTGAAAAATATTTAACTTTTTTCTGTGAGCAACATACTTCAGCCAATAAAGGACATACCTAAATATTGTAAAGTTATGAAATTTTTAGGGGCTACTGATAATAGTGTCGCGGAAGCAGAATATCAGTTAACCAAAATAAAGTTAGCTGAATGGACAAACAAAACAGAAACTAAAGAGTTCTGGAGTGAAGTGAGACAATTTAAAGATGCCTCATCAAACAGCCCATTCTGTAAGCTCTTTAAAGTGCCATGTCTGACATGATACTACTCCACTCAAATGCTGACGTAGAAAGAGTTTTCAGTGCTAGGAATTATATCAAATCTAACCTAAAAAACAGGATGAAATTTGACCTCTTAAATGCTATCTTGCCATTAAAATTCGGTTTATCCTGTGGATCTTGTGAGGCAGACATCAGTGAAGGTGAGGACATGATTATGTAGGGTAAGTCATAACAAAAGCTATGAAATTTTTTACTTTTTCAATTTGGATGTTTTTTCTAGATCTTTTTCACACAGATTTAGATATTTTTGGACACGGTTTTGGATATTTTTTGTCAAACAAAAGTGGCAACACTGCTCAGGATAGGAAGGTTTTCAGGAGGGTTGTTATGGCAGCGAGGTTCCGCGAGGGACATGCTACTGAATGAATGAATGAATTAATAAGCTACGGCAAGGATGTGTACTTTCACCTGATTTGTTTTCAATATACAGTGAATATATTATGAGATCTTTAATTGATATGCCCGGAATCGTGGTTGGTGGGCACAATATAAACAATTTACGTTATGCTGATGACACAGTCTTGATAGCAACAAGTCAGAAAAAATTACAGGAAATGATAGACATTGTGGTGTTAGAAAGTGGAAGAATGAGCCTCGGTTTGAATAATGGGAAGACAGAAGTAATGGTGGTATCAAAGAAACAAATTATTCCTAAATGTGTAATAAAAGTCAATGGTGTTATTTTAAGACAAGTACAGAAATTTTAGTATCTGGGCACATGGATAACATCAGATGGAAGATGCATAACTGAAATAAGAAACAGAATTGGACAGGCAAAGACTGCATTTTACAAAATGAAAAACATCTTGTGCAATATATCCTTGTCATTGAGAGTTAGAAAGGGAATTCTTGCTTGCTACATACATCCAGTTTTGACATATGGATGTGAATCCTGGACAATCGGTAGGCAGGCCAAACAATTTTTGGAGGCCTCAGAGATGTGGTTTTACAGAAGAATGCTTAGAATACCTTGGACAGCCAAAAAGAGCAACCAAGAGGTTTTAAAAGAGGCGGGAGCCCGAAGACAACTTATCACTGACATCAGAAGGAGACAGTCATCATTTTTCGGCCATGTTATGAGAAGAGGGAAAATAGAACATGTTGTGACCACTGGAAAGATCTGTGGAAGGAGGGATAGAGGAAGACAACGAGATAAGATGCTTGACAGTCTTGTTGCATGGCATGGAGGTGTGTCGGCACACGAACTGATACAAGCTGCAGGAGATCGCGGATTATGGAGAGGCGTGATCGCCCACGCCAGTCGGCAAGGCACATGATGATGATTAATAAGGTGTCGTCTTCGCATTGAAAATTCGGTTGACATCAGTCACGCCGACGAGGAGACAACATTGGGGGGGGGGGGGGAGACATGTCTCAAACATATTAACCACAAAAAACAATATGATAGTCAAGTAAAAATTAAATACAAGGACAGTAAGTGGTTAACATTGTACCAGTGACATTCTTAGACCCTTCTATCAGAAAACCTACCATGGGGAGTCGTAGACTTAAAAGCTATCGTGCAATCCAAATCTCCCCGTGTGTCATATGTTCTTGCTATAAATGACACTGAAACATGCTTTAAGTGCCCTGATGCCCATGGTTGCAAAGGAGGTCCTAGTTTGTGCATATGGTTCATATGGCATAAACTTCAAGATGTCGAAACTGGCCATGATTTCACAACTTACACATTGTTGTTGTTATTGATCCAGCAGCGCATGAGCTTTTCCCCAATGCCATATAGTGGAATTTACATGTTTTCACAAGCTGTTCTTTTCCTTCGTACAAGGTGTTTCACCTCTCTGGTCCTAGAGGGAGTAGCATTCTTCTAGTCTCGTTGAGTTTTTTGGGCACTCAAAGAGATGATGGTCAACAATTTCGTAGGGGTAGTTATATAGCTGGCACTCTGGGAAGTGTTGTGGCTGTATTCTGTTTAGGTGTCCATTGAGTGGAGTATGTTGTGTTCTGAGTCTGAAGATGGTGGCCTGGTCCCTTATTGTTAAATGGTTAGTGCTGTCATTAGCATCAGGGTTAGCCGGTTTCACAACATACACATGGATGAGGCCAGGCGAGAGCACTGACGTAATTCTAGTGATCGTAAACCCACTCTTACCGACACGACACGTGTTGTTGACGTATAACCTTTCGGACTGTTGCTTCTCCATCTCTTAAAGTTTTCTTTCCACCTATATCGCAATCACCGCCTTCTCTGTCTAAAACTAGCCGGCCGTGATCGCAGTCTATCTCTCTCCTGTCTGTCTATGTTTCCTTTTAGATTGCTTCACACGAATGTTACACGTCTATCAATGTG
Source organism: Candidula unifasciata (assembly GCA_905116865.2). Taxonomy (NCBI): domain Eukaryota; kingdom Metazoa; phylum Mollusca; class Gastropoda; order Stylommatophora; family Geomitridae; genus Candidula; species Candidula unifasciata. The sequence continues at coordinate 559,512 of CAJHNH020000990.1, read as the reverse complement.
CCCGAATTTTTTGTATTTGTGTGTTTGTTTAAATTTGACTGCGTATACATCGTATTTCAGCTGTCAGACACTCATAAAAATTAATTGATATAATAAAAATAAAAACTCTATACTCATCAGCACTCAAATAACTAGAAGAAATTAACTGAGATTAGAGGATTAATTAGACAAGTTGTTTTCCATCTATAAAAGAGGGCGGGCAGCGTTTTTTTTTTGGGGGGGGGGGGGGGGGGGGGGGGTGGTTTCAATATGAAACCAAGTGCATCTGTGTTTTAATAATTTGTTGTAGTAATACTTTTTAAAAAAGTTTCTACATGAAAATTTTTTTATTATTAATTATAAAACAAAAAGCCAAAGACATTTCTATTTTCATAAGTAGTTTGCTCAGATAAAAATGTAAAAATAAAATGGCACGTGCACATAATTATTGACTGAGAACACATTTTAATTAACACCCATCTCTACACTTCCTATTTTACACCGTGACTGAAATTATGTTTTTAAATAACATATTATTATTATTATTATTATCGATCACCGGCTGTGAATTCCAGTGGAAAGTCTCGGTTAATCGTCCGCTTGGACTTTTGGCTTTCACCTGGACCTGATTTTTGCGTGTACAACCGTTTTTCATTTCCCTGCCTCATGGGCAGCTGTACTCCGACTTCGAAGGAAGACGTCAGGCCTATTTCTAGGTTGACTGTGGCCATTGTTTTGTGTGGGTCGAGACGTTGCCTGATTTGAGTGGTGTCCACTTTGTCTCCTTCTCCGCAGGTATTACCCTCGGAGTACCCCTTTGGGGCAGCCCCCTGTGGAACAGTTAGCCCTTAAAAGAAGGCAGGGGCAGATCATGGGCATTCCCCGCCATCCAAGGAGGCTTCCATGCATGCAGAGCCGGCACATGGCGCTCTGGTTCTGGGCTCACCCAAGGAATCGTCACGTCCTGCACATGCCTGCTTAACCTCACAACCGTATCAGGCCTCCCGCTCGACAGGGGCTGCGCCCTCTGGACGTCAGCGGGGAGCAGCCCGTGGGTTTTGGACTTTTGTGACCACACAGATAGGTACATTCTTTTTTCTTCGCACGTTAGATTTCTTTGACGAACCTTTAGCCCGACAGAATTTTACATCCTGCATCAGGCATATCGTTATCAGTTTTGTCCCAACACTCGGGCGAGTGGGGTCTTTGGGTGTGGACATTCGATCTTTTCCAGTTCAATACAAATTTTGATGGTCAGATTTGGATCCGTATGATCTAGTTTTGTCGGACAATTAGGCTTAGCCATCCGATGGATGGTTGCTGTTGTGGAGTACCTCAGCGCGGTGACGACGACACTGAGGGTTAACCGGGGATGTACAAGGATGGCCAGCCTATGGATGGTTGCTGTTGTGGTGTACCTTAGCGCGGTGACGACGACACTGAGGGTTAACAGAGGATGTGCAGAGAACAATGTTCTCTTAATTCCGCAGTCTTTTAACTAAGGGTTGTAATTTTGGCTGTACGTTTGGCAAACCTACTCATGTTCCTAATGAGTTTTGATAACATTTTTCACCCAAGCGTTTGGGGGCGGGCTGATGAGAGCCACAAGGACACATCACCTCTGGGGGCCGCCGAACTCCGAGATCCCCTGACAGCTCTGTTAATGCTCATTTGAGACATTATCCGTGGCGCACGACGAGGACGTGCTGTAGGGGTCTTGCGTGAGGTTCCGTACAACCAGGATAGTAAAGGACTGGCGCCCGAGTGACGTACGGAGTATCTCCTTATACACATCATGTTGGACTTAACTTCCCCTCACGCCTGTGACATAAATCACCGATGCGCGTCACTAATTAGATGACGAGGCATTTGGCTACCTTAAGACATATAATTCTTGTGCCATAAAATTTGGCAGTGTTTATATTGAAAAAAAATTCAGGGCATTCCTCCGAATGACGGTCCTAAATTATCAAGGCGGAAAAATATACCAGTCACGTGTCAATTGCGCACTTCCGTCATCGCCGAGAGTATCCCCACGCCGAGCGGCGTGGATTGGGGCTAAACTAGATGGCTGAAATTCACGAAAGGCAGCTACCGCATTTCCTGATTCTTTCATTTTATTTGCTCGTGACTCCTATCCATCTAGTTTTGTCCCCAATCCACGCCGCGTGAGCGTGGGGGAATATTCCCAGCTTTGGCGGAAGTTTGCAATTCGGCGGTGGCTCTATAGTCCCCGGAAGTGCGCAATTGACACGTGACTAAGGCCCTGTTAGGGTATTTTTTCGTTTCGACAATTTAGGACCGTCATTCGTAGGATAGCCTAATTAAGGCGAACTTTTAAGTGTGCTTCTGTTTTAGTAATATAAATATAGGAACAAAAATATATACAAAGAAAACCAGACAAATTCTAAAACAGTATCAAGTGTTTATGTTAGAAGCGGTTATAACAGCGAAATCCAGAATCTATCGCTCAAAGCGGTAAAAACGAAACTGGTCTCTAGGACATCCGCTTCCATTCATTTATTAGGAACATTAAGAGGTGTGGCAGCCTGCCGAGCTGACCACAACCTCCCCTCGAAAAATTTCAAGATGTCGATTGCTGTCGTGTATAACTGCGACTAAATCTTTTTATTTATATCGTAAATTATGCTTAATCGTTTGTACAACGCATTGCGGAAAGATGTCCAGTATTTACGTTTTTGGATTTTTTTGTGGACAGATCCCTAACATGTTACTTGTCATTGCGTTGGTTTGATAAATAAAAATTTGTATGACATTAACGTTGAAAAGAAGGCTAACAACTCCATAAAGTAAAGTTTTCGTAATTTAGCGGGTTACTTCCCTTACTTCCAATCAAGGGAGAAAGACGAAGAAAGGAAATGAGCAGAAACGAAGGCTCGGTGTCACATTAGAGGTCTGAACAGGTCTCCAGCAGTTGTTTTCTCTCTTTTTTTTCAATTTTAAAATTGGTTCTAGTTGCAGTCTGAAAGATTGACGCTATGCGATTCAACTGGCTACTTTCACATTATCATCATCAGGTGCCTTGTCGGCTGGCGTGGGCGATCATGCCTCTCCACAATCCTTGATCTCCTGCAGCATATATCAGTTCGTGTGCTGACACACCCCCATGCCAAGCAACAAGACTGTCAAGAATCTTCTCTCGTTGTCTTGCTCTATTCCTCTTTCCAGTGGTCATAACATGTTCCATTTTCCCTCTTCTCATAACATGGCCAAAAAATGATGACTGTCTCCTTTTGATGTCTGTGATAAGTTTTCTTCGGGCTCCCGCCTCTTTTCAAAACCCCTTGGTTGCTCTTTCTGGCTGCCCAAGGTATTTTGAGCATTTTTCTGTAAAACCACATCTCTGAGGGATTGTTGATTCCTCACCTCTCAGGCAGACGCACTCTGACGTCGAATAAATCCCCCAATTAGTCGACTCTTACCATATGCTTGTTGGGAGGGCAGTGCTGCTATACTTGTTTTCGCCACAACCCACACATGGAATCCATAATTTTCAATACTCACCCCCTTAGAAATAGAATAATGATAAATACTGGAGTTCTAATATAGCTGCAATGAACCGCTAGGCATCGCAGTTTAACTGATGACAGACAGTAGAGCTACGGCACGCTCAGTTGCTTGATTTGCTGTGATGCGACTTTTTCAGTTCATATTCTTCTAGCTCTCTCTCAGCCTCTTGGTGTTTCCATCTTACTGTTATGCGCTCTTATCACTGTCAGCATCATTAGGTTGGCGAACCATTTTAGTCTTTGCTGCAAACCCTGTTCAATCCAGTATAATACTTATACGACGGCACCCCACTGTTATAAAAAGAAAAGTTGATGGGTTGTGATACAGCTGATGCTACTGTGTAAATTCTATTTTAAAAGGTTAAAAAATATTTTTCTATATCTACTTTACTTTTTTTTTACTTAGTCGCTCTTCTTCTACCTTGGTGTAGTGAACCCATTTTCTTCTAGATAAATTATGTCCCGGACGGAATGACCTCAGCTAATAAATGTGAGTAGAATATTTGAGTGTAACTAGGACAGCACGTGAATTATAGAGAAATGCTGACCAAATGAACTTCATGCGAATCATGAAGAATTGCTGGCCAAATGAAACTCACGCGGATCACAGAGAATTGCTGGATAAATGAAACTCACGCATATCACAGAGAAATTAGTTAGTTAGTTAGTTAGGTTATCGTCATTGCACTCCGGACGTGTCCATAGGTGCTCAGATCCTCCCCTCAGTATGAACCCCAACGTCCGATGGCTAATAGTACCAGTTCTATGTTGATTAACAAGTCTTCTGACGTGTCCGGTGTGCGTCTCGTTTTTTGCTGTGCCGATCTTAATTCCCAAGTCTGCCATTCTGGCGAGTGATGTGGATTCACTGCCACCAAAGTCCTCTATCCTTCCCATTTCTCTTAGGGCATTGATAATATCAGCATGATCCATAGGCCGACCGTCGGTAGTGATAGCGGATCCAGCCAACCTGTCAGCTCTTTCATTTCCATCGACGCCTGCGTGTCCCGGAACAAAAATAAAGGTGACTCCACGCACAGTGGACTTCTGTAACGATTCAAGCCATTGTCTTCGCACTGAACCTGCCTGAACCCTCCGGATCATACTCATTGAATCACTGAGTATACATATGCGGGTGTATTTTTGTGTTTCAAGCCAGGCAAACGCTTGCGTCACTGCTATCACCCCCATCGTCATGCTGCTGGTTGTCATGGAGAAGGCACCGTTGGCTTCTTTGACTGTTCTGCCCGCTGAGCGTGCTGTAAATGCCCATGCGCTTCTTCTTTGGCGTATAACGGATCCGTCTGTATAGATTAGTGCATCTGCTTCGTCTGAATTTTCACCGATGAGAGCGTTGACCTCTGCATTAACAGCAACAGGATTCTCTTCTCTACATCGCCTGTTGAGTGTGACAATACAGGAAAATGTACAAATAAACGCCTGAGGCACAGGTATCCATTCTGCACCAGGTATGATGTCGGTTAGGCTGCATATTTGCCTAATAACATCTTCTGCCCGACCTAGCCACGATTTTCCCCTCTTCAGTCTGTCGCCCTTTTCACTAAAAAGCGCTTGATGCAGTGGGTGTTTCTTATCAGCACATATTTTGAGGTATGCCCGAGCCCTCCACATCCTGATCCTTTGGTTCATTGTTGGAAAGTCAAGTAGATACCTCATTGCTCCACAGGATGTGTCTCTTGTACATCCCAAAATAATGCGCATAGCTTCATTTTGCACCTTTTCGAGTCTTTCAATTTGGGTAGCACTGACAGTGAGGATGGCCAGAGAAAATGCTGGCCAAAAGGAATCTGTGCAAATCTGAGAACACGGAGAAATCGGAATGACAATGAGGGCATTAGAAGGTTATATAATGCCTTAGAAAGGGCCGGTGGGCAGTCTCGTTTGGGCCAAGGAGCGGAATACGTGAACAACGGTGGAATGTATGTGGATCCAAGATGTGTCTGAGTATGAAAGAAGCTTCAATGCCCAACCCGGCCAACAGCTCGGCCGGACGGGAGTCGTCTGCCAGCTGCGCTAGTCACCGTCAGAGAGCAGTTGTTTTTGTTTCATCGTTCTTGTGTTAAGACGATTGTAAATTCTGTGAAAAGGTAAAGTGATCATTATGATTGAGTGTTTTGAGTTTCAATATATGCCCTAGACTGATATTTTATGTGCCGCCCGAGGAAGCCGCGAGTGGAAGAATAAAATGCAGAAAGTCTTGTGTTGTTTTCAGTCGTCCATTTTCTGCTCGTCGTGTTGATGTGTGAAATAGGAATTTGCAGTGACTACAGTCAGATAGAAGAAAGAAGAGAGTCATTGCACTTGGGATGTAGAGGTTTGGCAGAGAAATCGCCAGACGTCTCTATTAGCAGTTTTCTTTCTGGCTGTGTTCCATTCCACTCCTCGCCAGTTAGGGACTGCCGGATGTTGTCTTCCCAGCGGACTGTGCCGTTCTGGAGGTTTGGTTCCCTGGTTCTTAGCCTCCCATGCCGGCCGATTTTGACATTTTCTCCCATTCTGCATACATGTCCAAACTATCGTAACTGATGCACTCGAGTGTGTAAGGACTGGGTATCAATCTTGACATACTGTCTGATTGTGGACTTTGTCGCTTTTTGTCTATTGGACCACCTTCCTCAGATATCTCATTTCTAAGGCCTGAAGCTAGCTTCTGTGAGCTGTTGCCATTGCCCATGACTCACACCCATAGGTCAGGACAATATTTTTCTCTCATAATAAGTGCACACAATAGTAATACCGGTATTAAAAATAATCTTTATTATTATATACAAATTTACTCAATCTGTAATAAAGGATTACTGCTCATCTGCTTCAAATCCTAGTTTACATGTGGTTTGTGGTAAAGAAAGTGAGCAAAAGACCATTTTCACACAAAAGCGTTTGAGGCCCGGAACAAAGCCAAAGTCCAGAAATAGGTAAACAACCAGGACTTTTACCCTAGAGTTTACATTTGGTGAATGCAAATAAACGAAACCTTGGCACATGGGCCACTTAGCCCTAAACACATTTCAACTGACCAATCAGCGGATGATGTAATCAGCATCACACCTGTCATCTTCCCTCCACAGCACATTTCAACTGACCAATCAGCGGATGATGTAATCAGCATCACACCTGTCATCTTCCCTCCACAGCACATTTCCCATTATCCAGAGTCCTAATTTTTTTTTTTTAAAGAATAAAGGTGCTGGTATCTATGAGAAAATGTATGTAGAGAAGGAACCAGTGCTGAAAACAAAGTGTCTATTATAGTAGTGCTGAAAACAAGATTGCCTTAAAAAAAAAAGGTATCAGTAAAGTGTAACACCATGCCTTTCTCTAGCACAACATCACATGGACCGACACAAAATGCCAACATGAGGTTTTCAGCAGGGTGTAAGAACTTGAAAAGGTAATATAACCAGTTTAGAGATCGCTGCTCAAGCTATCCAGTAATGTGATCATGAGAACTGTTGATATCTAATGGAAATATACATCTACAAGTTGAGTTTGAGTTGGGCCGAGTTACATCACAGAAATCAGGACACTCCCATGAGTGCTCCGTCTCTCTAGCAAGTCTTTCTTTATCCGTCCCTTGAGTTTTGTCGGGGTTCTCTGGCCCTAATCTTCCAAATCTGCAACAAATATGTGAGTAGTATAGTGACTCTACAAATAAAATGGCAGGTAGGTAGTATAGATTGACTCAACAAATAAAATGTCATCTGGGTAGCATAGATTGACTCTACAACAACAAAAATGTCAGGCGGTGAGTATAGATTGGTTGCACAAACAAAATGTCACTTAGGTAATAAAGATTCTCTATAAATAAAATGTTATGTGAGTAGTGTAGATTGAGCAGACAGACAGATGGAAGGACATATAGCTAGACAAAACGGGGGCTGAGTATCTCAGGGAATGGCATCCGCCTCCAGTGCTGGAGGTCCTAGGTTTAAGCCAAGGTGAATGCTGGAATTGTTTTCCTGTTGACTTCTGGTAAACTGTTATGGTCTCTGGGTAGTAAGATCAGACGCTTGTGTGTATTGTTGCTCACATTAAAAAAAAATCCCTTGGCAGTTAGAAATTGAAAAGATTAGCCTAACGGCACTGCCCAGGCAAAATTTGGAGTTGAAAATCTACCCAAAGTATTTCAGGATCCTTGCCGGTGCTACGGAAATCATGCACTGTGCTGAGATTCTTCAAATTCAGGCTTAAGTTAGAAGTGGAATGGAGCACATGGTGTGCCATGATGTTGATCCGTTGTTTGAACCTAAACCATGGGACCAACGAACAGGTGAGACAAACCAACAGCTGCATGAACAGACAGACAAAGAGATAGGATCCCTTTTACATGCCTTTAGGCATACTGGACACATAGGGGTTTGACCTACAAATTTATAGACCAATCAGCATTTGAGAAGTGATTTGGTCCCATCCCAAAGAAAGACATAGTAGACGTATAAGAAATAGACAGCATACAGACAGGTGATCAGAAGACACGTATGTGCAGAAGAATATAAGACAAATAGACAACCATTCAGAAAGACAGATAGATATACAAAAAAGGTTAGAACAAATGAAATGTACTTATAAGAAAAAAGTTAAACATGTAATAAACCTTTATCATTCCACGGGTGCTTCGGGCATATGGTGCCACACCCTGAGCACAAGACATCCCAATCACCGGTTATCATGTTATTTTAACATAGGATGTCCTAACAATCAGTTATCATTTGACAAGACACTTTCAACACCAGTTATCATACCACAAGACACCTTAACCACTGGTTCCCATGTTATCTTAGCACCAGAGACCCTAACCACTGGTTATGTTATCTTATTACAAGACACCGTAACTACTGGTTTCCATGTTATCTATCACAAGACACCCTAACCACCAGTTATATTATCTTATCACAAGACACCCTAACCACTGGTTCCCATGTTATCTTAGCACCAGAGACCCTAACCACTGGTTATGTTATCTTATTACAAGACACCGTAACTACTGGTTTCCATGTTATCTATCACAAGACACCCTAACCACCAAATATATTATCTTATCACAAGACACCCTAACTACTGGTTCCCATGTTATCTTAGCACCAGAGACCCTAACCACTGGTTATGTTATCTTATTACAAGACACCGTAACTACTGGTTTCCATGTTATCACAAGACACCCTAACCACCAAATATATTATCTTATCACAAGACACCCTAACCACCAAATATATTATCTTATCACAAGACACCCTAACCACCAAATATATTATCTTATCACAAGACACCCTAACCACCAGTTATATTATCTTATCACAAGACACCCTAACCACCAGTTATATTATCTTATCACAAGACACCCTAACCACTGGTTATGTTATCTTAGCATCAGAGACCCTAACCACTGGTTATATCTTATCACAAGACACCCTAACCACTAATTATCATGTTATCTTACCGTAACCTCTGTCCATGTCAAACACTGTCCCTGCATTCATTGGCTGCAGTAGGACAGCTGAAATGATATATTTTTGCAATAAGTATGTGCACGCAGGGTAGTCAAGGTGTTGAAAGAAAGTTTAGACAACAAGAAAGATGACAGGAAAGAGGGGGGGGAATCTATCAGGGAATAACTAGACATGCACATTTAAACACTACAGAAGGGGACTAGCAGACAAAAACGGATTGATTCAAATATTGCAGGACAGATGCAGTAGACAAAACAACCATACACACACAAAAATTGCAGGAATGATCCAATAGACAAAACAGACACACACATACACAAATTGCAGGAATGATCTAATAGACAAAACAGACACACACAAATAATGTAGGTAAGATTCGACAAGCAAAACAGACATATACAAAAAATGTGGGAAAGATCTAATAGACAAAACAGAGAGATAAGTACAAATATTGCAGGAAAGATTCAACAGACAGAACAAACATACACATACAAACATCGCAGGAAAGATCCAATAGACAAAACAGATAGATACACACAAACATAGAAGGAAAGATTAATTAAACAAAACAGACACAAACAATGTAGGAAGGATTAACTAGACGAAAATCAATAATTTACAATCAAAAAGTTTAAAACATATGTACATGTAAGTAATAAAAGTTAATATGTAAAGAACCCTTATAGCGCCTCAAGTGCTTTGGGCATATGGCTCCACACCCCAATTTTAATTGACCAATGGCATTCAAAAGTAATGACTGCTAAAGGCAGCCCAGTAATAGATGCTGTCATTGGGATGTGAAGTGTTAAGCCTTTACACACTCTAGGCCACAACCTATGAGGTGCCTTCCTTGCCTATATTCCTAGACAATTCTGGAAATTATCTGCTCTCTATGAATAACTTACAATGACTGCCTGGAAATGGCTAACAAAAGTGGAACATTATAAATGAGGAGACACACAAAGCTCATTGGTCATGTCATGTGACGAGAAAATGAGCACTGGAAAATATGACGACTGGAAAGATCACTGGTAGAAGAGGCAGACCAAGAGAAATGATGGTGGATGGCTTAAGACAGTGGCATGGAGAAATATCATCAGTGGAACTGATCCAGAACCCCAAAGACCGAGATATGTGGAAATGCATGAATGCCTACGCCAGCTGGCAAGGTAACTTGATGATGATAATGATATGCTACCCATTTTCAAGAGGCTGGATAACCAGAACTGTACTTGTCAGGAACAAATCCTACTGCTCTCTAGGGAGCTCTTCTGTGCTCTGCTTAAAAGGTTGGTTAGCATATTACCTCGAGTTCAGCCAACTTATAATTATTTGCCTTTTATGACATTCTTGTCAGGGGGTAGTGTGTCCATTCTCTTCCGTACAAAATTAGGCCATGGAACTTACACAGAGACTCTTAGGATTGAAGGTGGGTCATTATTTTCCCAGAAAAGAACACTAGCTATTATGCCACAGCAGCTTAGGCCTTCTACCCTCGTAACACACACACAAAACAATGGGTCATGATAACATGGAAAAGTAAACATTTAAAATCATTTTTACATGGGTCAATAATAAATATGACACAAGCACTTCTACCCCCCCCCCCCCTTTCCCACATATATCAGAGAGGTAATCAATAACAGGAAAAGAGTGAAACACTAACTGAAATACATTTCATAGGCCAGTAAAATATACATGTATTTGCATCAGGCTTATAGGGAAATTTGATGCCAGCTTAGCGTCTGGTTTGAGGTTCCTCTTTCCCCAATGCTTCCTCTTCTGCCTTTCTAACCCCCAACAAAGTATAGGCCCTCAAACAACTCAGTTCAAGTCTTTACTTGTCTATTGTATGCAGCTCTTCCCATGTCCTCCCCATCTTCTTAACCCATCTCTAGCTCCATTCTAGGAGTGTTTTTTGGTCTACTTTTATTTCTATGCCCCTGTGAGTTCCAGTGAAAAGACATTCTAGTTGTATTTGTCTCATGTTTTCTCAAAGTGTGTCCTATCCAACACCAGAGTCTTTTCTTCACCTCTTGGTCCATTGGAACTTGTCTAGTTCTCTCCCAAAGTGGGTCTATCATACCATTTAATTCCTTCTATCCTGAGCAGTGCTATTTTTAGTTAATATTCTCACATCCTGATCGGACAATAGCATTAACTATAATATAACATTCTGATCAGCCAACAGCAACTATATATCTCGCAAATAGGTCACTAGAGTCAAGACAGAAAAGTGACATTTAAGGGGCACTGGCCCCAACTGGGATGTTAGTTTTGCTGCTTCTCAGAGTGACACTGTTAATATTCTCTATGAAGACAGTGACTCACCAACAAACTTGCACTTTCGCAGCAACTCCAGATGGGTCCAAAATAAATCACCAGGATCATGTGGAATGTGCTGTACGAACACTGGGTGGGACATTGTAAAGAGCTGCTCTCCACTGAAGTTAAAGGCACCAACATCAACTTCTTGGAGATGGAACTCTTCTACAGCCCAGTGCAGCCAGTGCTTAACGTGAAGCTCGCTCCAATGAGAAGGGTCTGTGGAATAAGTAGAATACCATTAAAGTTAATTAGGTCAGTAACAACACAGTGCAATGTCATGACAAACACAGGCAACACTGTCATCAGTGGTCCCATATCAAATCATGTGTGGTGTTAACGTATTTCAGCGTATGTTTTGCTCATATTCTTCAGTGTGGGTTCCGGTTGTGTCCCCTTTTAGAAGCAAAACAACAGAGTTACTGCTCCTTAACAAGCATGCCTTAAGAGTTGACTAATGAAGGACATGATAACAGGGAAGAGTCAGCAAAAAATAAAACAGGACAGCGGTCGGTAAAATGGCTAGAAACAAAACACTCAAATAGCTGAAAACCAGGTTCCTCTGAAAGGAAATGGATTTTTGTCTGTCAGGGAGCACTCACAATTCTTACCTCAGTCTGTGGTGACTGCACTAACTATGCAGCCCCAAAATCTCAGATTTGATTGGGACCTCTACCCTATTCCCCCCCCCACCCCCAAAGTGTTAAATACAAAAAGAGATGACACAACACTAACCCCTAATGACATCCTATACTCCAATCTGGGTTCTTTTTAGCGTTCACCGGCTGTAAACTCTTGAGAAAAGTTTACATATCTGGCTTCTTTGTGTGCAGACTGTTGGTTCCTTACCTTTCAGGCAGACATACTCTGAATTTTAAGAACAACCCTAAATAGTTACCTTTCATGAAATATTTTCAGTCGCTGATGGAACTATCTTGTTTCCCCCCAAAACGGGGCAAAGTAGAAAAAGCAGATCGCATGAGACTCCTTACAAATACCATATGGTGACATTTACAAGTTTTATAGGCCTGAAAAAAAAAATTGTAATACACTTGTATATACACGCACACCAGGATGGCTGTCCTGGGATAGTAAAGACAACAGGCGTAATGCTGACCACATTACCCACCTAGTGCCGTTGTGGGCGCTCTTCCCACATGCCCGATGTGCCTAAAGGCATGAAAAGGGATCTAAACTTGTACATACACGCACACATAAAATTTTACTCACCAAACGGAATATTCAACCTCTCTTGGTCTTGGCGAAAATCCTGGTCCATAACCCACCTGGTGACATTCTCAGGATCGTTAGATAAGGACATCTCCAAGGAAATTTGACTGTCATCCGACTCAATGTCCATTTTCTGCGACTATAAAAGAAAAGGAATGTTTCATTGAAGAGCATAAGAGATTGGAAATGATGTGGTCACAACATTTCATGATACTACATCATCACAGAGCACTTATAACAAACATTCAACTTATTAAATCTTCCCCCAAAACACTTAAAACCAATGGCTGATAATTTGTTGGGTTCACTGTTCACCTTGGCTGCTAATGCTTCAGGAAACTCTTTTGCATTTATCCAAAGATGGAGATGCGCTGCACCCATTTACAACATTTGCGTTTTTTCAAACTTCTGATGCCCAGCTTAGTCTTCCTGGTTTATTTCATGGGACACTGACGTCTCAATGTTGTGTGATCACCCTGTTTCTAAGGTCACATGTGGTGCCCCTCATCCGGCAGGTCCAAAGAAGACACATAGTACTGGTCATCCCACAAGAAAAGGCAGGGGCAGAACCCGAGCATTCCTCACCATCTAAGGAGGTTTCCATAAATGCACAGCTAATCTGGTACTGGGTTTACCCAGGAAATTGTCACATCCTGGTCATGACTATTCAACCTCACCTCTGTACATTAAGTATCTCATTCACCATGGGCTATATCTTTAGAAGCCAGCCTGCAAACCTGCGACTGAAATGAGTAATTCACTTCTGATGCATGTTAGACGTTTACTACAGCAGACTTGTGTCCACTATAGTTCCATGTCATTTACCAGAGATGCCTTGAAGTATAGGCACAGTTAGGTCTGTTGCAAATTTTTTTTTATTTACTTCATGGATTCTAAACTCTGCATCTCTAGGGACTACCAGCTCCAAAACCCCCTGACAGTTTTTCTTCTTGTTTTACCTTCAGGGGTCAAAATGAATATATTTAAAGAAATCAGCAGTCAACTTGAGGTTGCTGATATTTTCATAGAATTGACCATCAAAAGGAGCTGTTATGAGCTAGAATAATTTTCTACAACAGCAAATGTTGGGCACTCTTGCAGCAAGTGTTTACCATTTTCACATTTGCAATCACCATTGTCTCCTATCTTTAATTTACTGAACACATGGTGCTTCAGTCTATATCTTGTGTGGAGTCTAAAGATCACTAATTATTCTCTTCGGTCAAGTTTGTAGTATGCATCATCCGTCTTGTGGCCTGGATGTTTAGAATCCTACCTTGTACTGTAAGTAATACTAATAATGTCTATATAAGGCCAGGGCAGTCTTTCACCTTCCTTTGCCAATTTCTCAGCCTCAAGGCTTTCAGGTATGTTGCAAAGAGTAGGAATGCATTGTATTACAACTCTATTCGATTTTTGACTCAGTCCATGGTGTGCAGCTCCAAGGACCGCAAGTTCTGTTTTGTTTTTTTTGCTGTTCAGTACTGTGACAACTGACTGTGCATCTGTGAAAACAGCTATGTGTTTCTCTTTGATTTTTATCTGACAAAACCATTTCTGCTGCAGTTAACAAGGCCTCTGCTAAAAATTTACTTGAGAGTTTTCCAGTTGCAACTGAGTGTTTTCTTTGATCCATTTTACAGATTCAAGAAAGTTTCTCCAGCGTATGCCTTGTTGCATCTTTTGCAGATTATGGCATAAATTACGTTGCAGGATTCCCAAGTAGAAGGTTCCCTAATATGGACATCCTCCACTCTGATCCGGACACCGAGATGATCTTTAGTGAGAAGCTGAGATTAGTTTATATTAGGGCTGTACCGAATAGTGATTTTCACTATTTGACCGAATACGAATAACGGGACCAACTATTAGGCAGAATACGAATAGTGTATAAAACATATCCAAAAAAAAAAAAAAAAACACACACACACATTCATAATGTCAAATGTATGCTGAAATTTTACTTCACAAAAAGTAGCACAGAATAGTCATCTTCTTCTTTAGCATTCTGAGCCCTTGAGGTTTACTGTTGCAGATATCATTCGTCTCCATTTATCTCTCTGGCTGGCCTTCTCTCCACAATTTGTGACACAAGTTTTTTGCGGGTCTGGCTGGACATTATCTCTCGAACTTCTTTTTTGTCTGCCTCGTGGTCTACGCCCCTTCCTCTCTCAGGTGTATACAGTTTTACTTCTCTGTCATTCTTTCAAAATTCCCCAACCATTTTAGTCTATTAGCTCTCATGATGCAAGTGATCAATGGTGATTTAAACAGATTATGTGTTACGTTGTTGCTTCTCACTCTCCATTACCCGCTGTTAGCATCTGTGATGGGTCCAAAGATTTGTCGTAAGACTGTTTTCGAAAACCTGTAATAAGGTCTCATCTCTTTTATTTCTGCTTCAAGTTTCAGAGCCATATAAAACGACTGGTCTTAACGTTTTATATATTTTGATCTTGGTGTTGCAAAACAGACACTTTGACTTTAGCAGATGTTTAAGGGCATAGTATACTTTATTTCTAGATTGTATTTCTTCTTTTAGCATGTTGGAGCAGTTGAAGTTTGCCCTCAAATACTTATATGTTTCCGTTCGTTTGATTTTCATATTATCGACTTGGATGTGGCCGGAGTTTATATTCTTTCCATGTCTAGTTAGCATTCGTACAGAATAGTAAACATTTAAAAACTTTATGTTTTGCATCCTTCAGTCAGTCTGTGGTAACTAATAACTAGGAATGAAAGAATCCTAAGCATATAACAAGTAACTAAGCTTAGAAATTGTCACTGACAGCTTAGTTAATGCAGGAAAGCTGCATTAGCTTTCAACAAAACTAATCATTCCATGTTGTCAGCATTAAGGTCGTATATGCAGAAGTGGGTGTGAGGTAACTACTATTCGTTTTCGGCTCAACCGGAACTATTTGGCCAAATACCAATAGTCAATAGGTCCACTATTTGGCCCCGAAGTGAATATTTGGTATAGCCCTAGTTTATATACGAGACCACAACTTTAAAGACATACTTATCTCCCGACAATCCACACAGCACTTTCTTTTGGAACTATGGAATGCTCCGGCACCATGTGCAAGACATGTTCTTTCAGTGTCCAGACCTCATTGGTCAGTTTCCCTATTGGTCACTTAGAAATTAGGAAACCTTTTACTTGTGAATCCCATTGTGAATTCTAAAACTATTAAATTGTAATCATGGCATGAAAACTTGCATTCTAACATTCTTTCTAGAACATAAAAAAAAAAAATAAGCACTATCTTATACTTGTAATTATTGTGCATCTGTAAACTTTACAATGATCTCACAGATGGAGAAATTAATATGTTACAGTTAATATCAGTAACAGCCGCTTCTATAAAATCTCCCTTTTCAAACTAATTGCATTCTACAATGGGGGTTTGATCCTGACCAAAAGTATGGAAAATCAGAATCTAAAAATGTCACATATCAACCACATATACTATTATAACAGTTCCAGAAAGTGGGAGTTATAAAAGTGATGTCTGCTCTAGATCAGATACTTGACACACACACACAGAGATAAAGAATACACACACACACACAGAGATAAAGAGAGAGAGACAAAGACACAGGAGAAAAAGAAATACAGAGAGAGAGGGAAAGACAAACAGAGAGCGTGAAAAAAACTAGAGGAAGGGAGAGAGACAGAGGGGGAAGTAGAAAGACAAAGAGGGGAGAGGGAATGACATGTAGAGCAATTGGAGGGACAAAGACAGAGCAAGAAAAGAGGGAGAGAAGACAAGAGAAAAAGATATATAAATTACGGTGGTATAGAAATGGAGTGAGAGAGACTCATGAAAAAGAACATAGAGAGAAGGGGACAGTGAGGGGCAAATAGACTTAGAAATACAAAAAGTAATGAGGAAGGGAGAAAAAGGCAAGCAGACATATAGAGAGGTCACCGTGTGGGATCCAGTGCCCTTTTTTAGGGAAAACAAGAATTGACCCACTGCCTACCCAAAAGCATGTCGTAAGAGTCGACTAATTGGGAGCTTTCTTTAAAGTCGGAGTGCATCTCAGATCATCTGCTTGAGAGGAAAAAATAACCGCCTGGTTTCGAACACTGTGGGCTTCAGCCAAGTCCCCGCTGAATTTGAAAGCGGGTCTCATATCCATTGCGCTAACGCGGCATCATAATTTCAAAGAAAAACTGTTTCACTTTGACGTGGAAACAATTCCCTATGATCTCTTCCCCAAGCGCAGTACTAAAAACAATTTCTCTTGCACTAAAAAATATATTGTTCAGTTGTTTCCATGTTTTCGAGAGGCTGGGGGTTGCTTTGCTACAATTAAATACAAAGCCTGATATTGTTCTTTGATGTTGTAGTTAGTTTAGTTAGTGAAAATACATATATGTAAATAAATAATTATACGTACAACATGGGTCTTAAAAACACGCCTTTTTAATTTCTGACTTGTTTATTTGTTATTTTATTTTTATTTCAAAGTTACTATCGGCAAACTTCGAGCACATTAGCCAGTCTCTCTGTGCACTTTTCCACACTTGAAAGGGCAAGCAGGGGATTTCAGGGTCTCTACGAGCCGTCGGCATGTCCTCCACACGTTTGTCATCTCGTTTGAGAAACAGCCACGAGTTATCGCTGCACTGACACACTAACAGGTACTATTTTTCTCTTGCCTAGAAACTTCACTAAGACACAAACTGGTGATTAATGTGGCAATATTAATGTTTCTTACCTTGTAGGCGTTACAATGAAATATGTTTCAACTTGTAAAGAAGTGTTGGTGTGTTTTCTCCACTGCCTTCTCTAATATCTGGCCGTGGTTTTCACATTCGTTTGTTTTCAACTTTTCCCTCTTTGCTAGGTCACATGACTGCACTCTCCGGTCAGGGTTGCCAGATGTAAACTTAATTTTAAGCCAAATGACGACCCAAAATACGCCATAAAACGCCAAATAAATTAAAACATTGTACCCACTTTACATCAAACGCTCTAGATTGAATTCTTTACTGTTATCCTCGCTGGAACAAGTTGATGACACAGAGTTAAGCTTTTCACATGTAAAATCTTTAAGCATTATCTAAGATGAGACGAAGTCTTTGCAACATTGGTTTGATATCAATAGTTCTGCTCTAATTCTCACAACTGCATCAAGAAAATCCAGTTATATTTTGTTTCTTGCTTTTGATTTAACTGAAGTAACACACAGGTCACCACAGTTTGGGGAGATTGATGCAGTTGGGGGTGACGAGAGGTTCTGGCAGAAGCTCAAGGCTCAGAGGAAAGGCAAGACGGATGTTTAATCAGAAAGCTACTGGCACCATTAGTATCGGAACTCTTCGCTGGCTGCTGAAGATGGGAACGGAGCGCTTATGGGAATGCCCCGAGTGCTGTGATGTTGGTTCTTGAATCAAATCAAATCAAATCTGAAGTAACAAGAAAGAATATTCTCTCAACTACAGCATTGCTAACTGGCATTATTTAGCAACTAAGAGCGAAAGTGGCCAACTTTTTAAATGCCTGGTGTCGAAGTAAAGTAAAAGTAAAGAAAAGATCCCTTTACACGCCCTTAGGCGCATCGGGCATATGGAAAGAGCACCCATATTTTTACAGACCAATCGGCACTCGGTGGGTAATGTGGTCAGCATTACGCCGGCCGTCTTTACTTCCCCAGAACAGCTGGTGTCGAAGTACGCCTTTCTATGAGTGCCGATCAAACACTTTCTGTTACTTGATTAATTCATTGTTTGTAGAAAGTCCATTATTCTTAAATATAGCTTCGTCTTTCCAGTTGACAACAATCAGTTTTCTGTACTGTTCTTCCATGATAACGATGTTGTTGTCTTCCAGGTGTAAAAATTGTAGCTCTGAAAACTGTGTCCTTGATACTTGATTTATAACTGCAATAGGGCTCAGTTTGGACAGATTTTGAAATATATTCTCGGTGGGAAGTCTACACGTAATTTGATCGAAAGCTTCTTCTAGCACATACATACATCTTTCTTTAACATTGTTTATTTCTAACTGAGCTTCAGCCTCGTTATTCTTCTGTAGGAATGCATTAAATCATGTTATGAATTTAATATAAACGTCAACGTGATTAATATTTTTTTCTGCTCATTGACATTATACAATCTGTTTTTAAGAGTTTTCAGATGCATGGACAATTCTTGGTGTAGTTCATGAGGATCAACTTTTGTTTGTTGAAAAAGACTGTTCAATCTTTCAAATTCTTGTACAGTTGGTGTCGCAAACACAAAGTAAAAATAATTTTTGTGGTCTAACAACATTTCCTTTAACAATCTTACTTTATATTTTGTGTCAAACGTTGTCTGGGATAATAAGCTATCAGTTCTTCCCAGTTTACCAACATATTAAACATAATCTTTCCACGTACACGCCACCTAGGAGATGACAATGTCTCAAATGGAAGAGGAGCAGATCGTGCTGATTCACACTCCGTAGATGTGTTAATCACTCTAAACTGTTCTTTCTAGGCTACTCGTCTTAAATCACTATGACAATACCACTGTGGCATTTCTGACAGTAGAAAACCAATATTTGATGATAGCTTGGCAAATGCACTACAAATGCAGAGTGTTAGTGAATGGCAGATACATCTGAGCTGTACACAAAAAGGAGACACATCTTTAATTCTGGACCATACAGAGTTCTTGTACCCGACCATGTTTGAAGAGCCATCTGACGCAAAGCCAATGCAATTTGTAAGACTGGCTACATCTTGTAATTTCCTTTTCAATTAACTTAAATATGTTTTCTCCTGTAGCCACTTGCACGAAAATTAAAGCAAGAAATACAGGAAATATTTCATTTTTTATGTCACTGAAAAAACCAACTATAATGCACAAGTACTTTTGAGTGGAAATGTCAGTAGACTCATCTATAATGATGGCATATTTCTTGTTCCTAAAGTCATCAATAAAGTCAGTCTTAAATGCAGGCGATATATTTTTATTATTATGCATGAACATTTAATTCTATGCAACTGTGTGTGCTCCATTGTACTCCCCCCCCCCACCCCTGACCATGCGCTCTCATGATGCGCTCTCTAATTTCACTTAGATGATCAATTGTGCGTACTACAGCAAGTTGCAACTCTGCTGCGTTAACTTTACCATTACTTTGCCTAGAAGTCTTGTTGTAAAGAGCTGTGAGTAGCTTTGGGACGGAGTTTTTATGCTGTTTTTTCTTTTTTCATGATTTGATATGTTACTAATTCTTGGTGCAACAATGCACTGACAAAGTTTACAATATGCTGCCTCTGATCTGTCTGAAGATCTTTTGAACCATGTGTATGTTTTCTCCCAGTTACTATTATGCTTGCAATTGCTGTCATAAAATGCTTTCAAATTTATTTTTTTTTTTTTGGGGGGGGGGGGGGGGGGATGTGGCCATTGGTTAAAGTAATAAAATATATCACAGATAGAACGAGGTCTATATTATCTCTGTTTTCTATCTTCAAGTAGTTACTTAACAGTCTAAATCACTTGGTATCTGTGGTGGGTTTTGGTCTTATATCCTGCATTTATTCTAGTAAATTAACATAAATTACAGAGGGCCTTGGTTTATCGCAGTCACGATCCGTTTAGGAAGACAACAACATATCATAAAATAAGAGATGGTGCGAATCTCTGTTAGTCCGTACCAGGACATCACAACAAAGACAAACTGAAATAAAGATGTTAACTGTAATCCAACACTGCTTTTAGTAAATTTGCGTGTTTTTCACTCAGTAACCATGAAGAAAATGTGAGCACGTCTTGTTTAGAAAAGCCAGGAAAATGCCAAATACGCCAGCTCATTGTCTTAAGCCAGCTTAATTTTAAAAACGCCAAATTTGTGGCATCTGGCGTTAAAAAAACGCCAATATGGTAACCTTGTCTTCGGTGTTTGCTCATGGCAGCATGCGCCGTGCCGGATTGCGTATACCATCAATTAACGTCGTCTCCGCATTGAAGATTGTGTTTTAGTCAGGCGCTTCGACGCAGAGAAAATATTGGGTTGGAACTGAGAAGACAAGTCATAAACATATCAATCACACACGCAAAATGATAGGTTAGAAAGAAAATTACTAGAAAATACAAGGACAGCGAGTAGATAACATCGAACCAGAGAAATATTTTCGTCTTCGCTCCTTTTATTAAAAAACCTTACATGGGGATACCAGTAGCCTAGATGAAAGCTTTCCTGCAGTCTAGATCTCCCATGTGTCATGCAGGTTTCTTCTTCTTCTTTGCGTTCACCAGCTGTAAACTCTGGTGGAAAGTTCTGGTTGTTCTTCCACTTCTGGGCTGTAGTCCTGTTCCAGAACCTGTTTGTTGCGTGTGCATCTGTTTGACAGATTTGACACAGTTGAGTGTAGACTGTTGGTTCCTTGCCTCTCAGGCAGATGTACTCCGACTTCGAAGAAAGCTCCCAATTAGTCGACTCTTACGACATGCTTTTGGACAGGCAGTGGATCTATTCTTTTTTCCCTATAATAGGGCCCCGGAACCCACACTGGGGTCATGCAGTTTTGTTTTGATTGAGACTAAAAGAGATCAGACTGCCCCTCTGTAAGCAGCATACAGTCAGCCCTAAAGAGTTGGAGTTCAAGCTCAGCATTTTCAGGTGTCAAGCTGCAGGGACACATGTTCGTGTTTCCGACACCGAAGAGTTTCAAACATATGTTGGCGAAGTCTATTGTGACCTGTCCTTGGGAGATTCAATTATCTAGGCCGGGTGTGCAGACCTGCCTGAGCCAGCGTCATAATATTTTGTAGAGGGGAATAAACCAACGTGAAAGGTGTGTGTGTGTGTGTGTGGGGGGGGGGGGAGGGGGGGGTTGCATCTCCCGACTTTATCTTTTTCTAAAAATAATGCATTAAATGGTAAAACAACATAACAATACACCCAAACTAATGTTTGTTTGTTTGTTTTAGTATCCAGAAGCTATGAGCTGTTTACCGTTAGGCTCGGTATTATGGATATCGCAATCTTTCGGCCTTGGTTCCATTGTAAATACCGTAAATCTGGGAGAAAATGTGGCTTTTCTGCCTACCCCCAGGAGTGAACCCGGACCTCAAGGAGTTCATCACTCGCGCACCGCGCAATCCGGTTTAGCCAACTACGGTAGAGAGACCGGCACCTAAACTAATGTAAAATTGTATAAACAAATACTTTAAAGATAATTTTTTTCATTGTTAAACAGGACTGATAAGTACGCTTACAAAAATATTTTTGTGGGGGTAGGGGTGAGGTGGGTAGGGCTGACCCCTTCCCAAATGGACGAACACCCAAGAGTTTTAACCATAGCTTACAGTCAGAAAACAAAGAAGGAGAAGAAAAGGATGCCAGTTCAACAGAGCGAACACTTCAAGTGATCCCTTTCAACTTCCTAGTTACGGCACCCATAGCGGTTATAGCAGGAATTAGTAATACATTTGACCCCACCAGGACATCACACAAGCTATAAACACCCGATGACACAAAGTGCCACCATGTGGATGAGGATCACCCGTGGAGAGGGTCAGGAAGCCGCGTTCAACCATTAGACCATATTTATGGCCGGGCTATACTGCGGCCCCTGACAAGAGCCAGGGTGGAGCTGCAAATAAGGAAAAATTGCATCTCACAAGTGGATGACTGATTAGTATAGCAAGAATAATAACCCTGGTCTTTCCAACTATTTAAGAAGAAGAAATACGCTAGAAAGAAAAGTGGGAATAGAAGCCTGAAACGTTTTTACATTCACAGATATCGGAAACACAGAATATCAGTAAATAAGGCAAGGCAAATTATGTTTATAGTGAAGTCTTCAAATACTGGCTGGGTCTAGTGTTGCCGCGTTGGATTTTTACATCCAGATGTTTTCTATCAAAGAAAAACGACAAAACTGGCTAGGCCGTGTCCAGTTCAAGATGATCATCACCGCACTTCAGGCATAGCCATTAGTGCTCCAGCTCTCCTCTCACCTCCCTCACCTTCAGCTGGTAGTGAATTCAGCAGCTTACAACAACCAGTTTCAATAGAGGAACGTCGCTGTAGCTACGGAGTTGCGTGCGGACGGCGACACAGGCGGGCAGTTTCCTATCAGCTGTCCGTACTGGTGGCAGAGCACTTATGGTTTGTAACCGCGTGCAATGACGCTGGTTGACATCTCCCGACTTTACCTTTTTTACCTTAGTTGTGTCCCTTGGCCTGTGAACGAAAAACAAAAAGAGAAACTAAGAACTATTTGAAAACTATGAAAAGTGGTTGGGGTGGGGTGGGGGATCTCTGTAGCGGAAAGGGGGGGGGGGGGGGTAAAGCCGTTTGCCTTACGCTCTGAATGTCAGAGAAGTTCGTTTCGCAGATGCCTCGTTCGGTTCGCAGGGGCAATTTGTACAGTGATCCATAGGAATTGTCGCAATAGCTGCAGTCCGTGCTTTGTGCGACGCTCTCGTCTGGTGGCTAGGGTCTTCTGCAACGAGAGAGAGAGAGAGATAAAGAGAGAGAGATAAAGAGAGAGAGAGATACACAGAGAGAGATACACAGAGAGAGATAAAGAGAGAGATAAAGAGAGTGAAAGAGAGAAAGAGAGAGATAAAGAGAGAAAGAGAGAGAGATAAAGAGAGAGATAAAGAGAGAGATAAAGAGAGAGATAAAGAGAGAGTGATAAAGAGGATATAAAGAGAGCGACGCTCTCGTCTGGTGGCTAGGGTCTTCTGCAAAGAGAGAGAGAGATAAAGAGAGAGAGAGATAAAGAGAGTGAGAGAGATAAAGAGAGAAAGAGAGAGATAAAGAGATAAAGAGAGAGATAAAGAGAGAGAGAGATAAAGAGAGAGAGATAAAGAGAGAGAGAGATAAAGAGAGAGAGATAAAGAGAGAGAGATAAAGAGAAAGATAAAGAGAGAGATAAAGAGAGAGAGAGAGTTAAAGAGAGAGGTAAAGAGAGAGAGATAAAGAGAGAGATATAACGAGAGAGAGATAAAGAGAGAGATAAAGAGAGTAAGAGAGATAAAGAGAGAGATACAGAGAGAGATATAAAGAGAGAGAAATAAAGAGAGAGATAAAGAGAGAGAGATAAAGAGAGAGGTAAAGAGAGAGAGATAAAAAGAGAGAGAGATAAAGAGAGAGATAAAGAGAGAGATAAAGAGAGAGATAAAGAGAGAGATAAAGAGAGAGATAAAGAGAGAGATAAAGAGAGAGATAAAGAGTGAGAGAGAAACAGAGAGAGATAAAGAGAGAGAGAGAGATAAAGAGAGAGAGATACAGAAAGAGATACAGAAAGAGAGATAAAGAGAGAAAGAGAGAGATAAAGAGAGAGATAAAGAGAGAGAGATAAAGAGAGAGAGATAAAGAGAGAGATAAATATATATAGAGAGAAAGAGAGAAATAAAGAGAGAGCGATACAGAGAGAGAGAGAGAGAGAGAGAGAGAGAGAGAGAGAGAGAGAGAGAGAGACAGAGAGAGAGAGAGAGAGAGAGAGAGAGAGAAATACTTTTCTGGACTTTAATAATGTTAGGGGCAGCGTCTGTAGACAAATATTGCTTCCCTAGTGCCACTGTATTTCCGAAATCCGACCTGTTCCTCGGTCAGTTCATTATTTACTTTATCTTGAATGATTTCTTGCATGTTGTTGAAAAGTATTTTGGTTATGTGACTTATCAAACTAACTATTCTATATTATCAACACTTAGTTGCTTTTGACCGTGACCTTTTGGTTAGTGTAATGAAAATGATGTTTTCAAGTCCTGTTGAATGTAGCCAGTGTCATAAATATCCTTACAAGTTTCATGTGATGTTATCAACGCCAATGCTGGAGAATGGTTTCATAATTTTCCGTTGCTGTTTTATCAGAACCTGAGGCTTTTCCATTAGGCATATTTTAAGAACTTTTTGCACTTCATCTTTAAAAATGTTTGAGAAAATATATAAAACCGAACGAAAAGTATATTAGCTAGCTTCAAAATTTAACAAAAACAAACAAAACGTGA
The DNA here is from genome assembly GCA_905116865.2 of Candidula unifasciata. Lineage (NCBI taxonomy): Eukaryota > Metazoa > Mollusca > Gastropoda > Stylommatophora > Geomitridae > Candidula > Candidula unifasciata. The sequence goes on along the minus strand of CAJHNH020000990.1, from coordinate 535,006 downwards.
ACGTTGCAGCTACAGAACCTTCATCAGCACATAAAAAAATGTTCGGTCCATAGTTTTAGTTTGATGTCTCTGTTGTCCCATAATAGGTCTGTGTATTCGGTCCGAGATGTAATTTATCATCATTAATCATCATTAACCAATCCCTTGCCTTTAGGGCCCCATGAAGAACAAGTGGTGAAGGAACAGGCTTGAAAAAACCCAAAAAACAACAACAACTAAACCTGAAAGAAAGGGTTTGTAGACATTAGATGTACTATTCTCTAGGCATGCCTACATCACAACCTAAGTAAACTAAAGGACCCTTTTCCACGCCTTTGGGCGTAATGGGTATATAGGGCTAGACCGATATTTTATAGACCAATCAACACAAGATGGGTGATGTGGTCAAAATCACGCTGGCTGCCATTACTTCCCGGGACTGCACCCAGTACCCACTCAAGGCAGGTCGACCTGGGAGCCAAGGTCATTTTTGAAAAAAGACCGGCTCCCCTAGGGAGCGAGCCCACGACCTTCCGAACCGTGGGGATCCGTCTAGCCGGTCCGCCACAGCGACTCCCACATTACAACGTAATTAGTTTTATGATGACAATTTACGGTGACTCTTGATGATAAAACCTGGAATCGTTTACCTTTTTTTGTTGTTGCAAACCCAACATATATGAGTTTGTGTATGTGTAAAGTTTCCTGTTATCACGTCGCTGTAACAATCGGAGAGCTCACAGGTGTTAGAGGCAGAGGTCACCAAAGGGATTTAAAATGCCGAATTTATTGGCAGAATGGCACTGGGGACGATCAGAGGTCAAAGTTACCAATAACAGAGAATGCACAAGTTTCTAATCACCGTCGCCTGTGCTGTGAGACATGGAAGACGATAAATGATAAACAATTCTCATTTTCAGAATGTCACATCCCTTTGAATCACTCTTTACATAATTTCGTGAATAAGCGTGAGTCTGTCTACCTGTCCGCCTGCTTTTCTGTCAGTCTGACTGCCTGTCTACAGATCATCCACAAGTCGTCCCCCTGTTGGATGCAATTTTTATTACTATTTTGAAGCTCCCCACCTCGGCTTGGTAGCAGGGAGCCCTAAATATAACCAGGCCTTAACTATGACCTAACGGCTAAACGGGATTTCCATGACCTCTTCACAGGTGATCCTCATCCGCTGCATGGTGGCACTCTAGGCAAATTTACGTCCAGTAGTTTGCCATCGGCTTTCTTGATACCACTGTTGAAACCAACGCAATGCACATGGCCCGCAGCTGGGATCGAACCCAGCATCCCGGCATTACGAAGCGTTCGCATCGACTTAGCCACAGAGCCGACTGTGTGATGTTCTGGTGGGGTAAATTTATTTGCTTACTTACTGTCTGTCTGTTTATCTGCCAGTAGAGTGTGTTGGTGCATGCAGTGTAAACACGTGCACAGAAAAAACAACACAATGCAACAACAGAGACCTTAAGAAACAACGCTGGACACTGTAAAACATATCTTATTTAAAGCTGATACCATCACATACATGTGCATATATTTACAGTCTGGCGTAAAATCATCTAGCCGACTGGCTGAGCGACTGTTTTACCACTGGCGGCTGAGACCATCACCTACATGTGCATATATATTTACAGTCTGGCGTAAAATCATCTAGCCGACTGGCTGAGCGACTGTTTTACCACTGGCGGCTGAGACCATCACATACATAAGCATATATTTACAGTCTGGCGTAAAATCAGCTGACTTATACTGGTTGAGCGACTGTTTTACCACTGGCGGCTGACACCATCACCTACATGTGCATATATATTTACAGTCTGGCGTAAAATCAGCTGACTAACGGTTTGAGCGACTGTTTTAACCACTGGGAGCTGTCACCACCATATACATGTACATATATTTACAGTCTGGCGTAAAATCAGCTGACTGACTGGTTGAGCGACTGTTTTACCACTGGGGACTGACACCGTCATTTACATGTACATATATTTACAGTCTGACGTCAAATCAGCTAAGTAACTGTTTGGGCACCTGTTTTACAACAGGGTTTTACAGATCTGACTTTTTAGTATGCAGACTGTTATTTCCTTGCCTCTCAGGCCGATGCACTCAGACTTCGAAGGATGCCCCCAATTATTAATCTCTTACGACATGCTTGTAAGCGAGGCGGTGAGTCTCTTTTGGTTTCCCCCCACAATTGGGCCCCGGAGCCCACACTGACATTGAATTTGTCGACACTTACGACATGCTTGTGGGTAGGCAGTGGGTCTTTTCTGTTTTTTTTTCCTGTAATAGGGCCCCTGGAACCCACACAGGGAGGAATGAGTTATTAGCTGGGTTATCTTCACTGCACTCCGGACACGTCTTTGGTGCTGGTCTCCTCCTGAAACATATACATCAGCCTCCTGCGGTTAATAGTAGCAGTCCTATCCTGGCTGACAAGAATTACCGTACGCCCCGTATGAATCTCATGCCTGGCTGTGCCGATCTTGACTCCAAATTCTCCCTTTCTTAGCAGTGATGTGGACACACTGCTCCCAAATAATCCAGTCGTTCTGTCTCTCGAAGGCCGGGATGGGAAACGCGGGTCACATTATAAACATAATACTTAGATCTCCTCGTATCACGAAGTTTTTGTAGGATAAGCTGAAATTATCATAGGTCATATTGCACTATATATGTGTGGCCTCTTATCACACTCACACACTGAATACCTTCTGCATATTCCTATATGTGTCTGTTCAATTAGGTTATTTGCAGAAATCATATTATTGAGGGAAGGTTATAAAAAAATAAAAAAATAAAAAGGAAGGGGACGAGGGGCAGATTATATAATAATTTTACACCTGCGGACCTGCAAAAATTAATCGGCGGGCCACTTTTAGTCCGCGGGCTATAGCTTGCCCACCCCTGCTCTGAGGGCGTTATCAATGTCAACGCGATCCATAGATCGTTCATCTGCAACTAAAACCGAACCGGCCAGTCTATAAGCTCTTTTATATCCAACAACACTCACATTTCCTGGGACACAGATGAAGGTAATATCACGGACAGTCGAGTTTTTTTTTTACTGTGTACAAAATGACATCTGATGAAACATATACACATTTTAATATGATCTCTGATAAAACATACATACTGTACAATATGATCTATGATGAAAAACAACTGAACAATATGACCTCTGGGGAAACATACATATGATTCAATAGACAAAAAATTAGCCCCAAGTGTCCCATTTCAAGGAAATACAGAATATGAAATCAGACAAATGCTAGGAATGAAGGCAGTCTTACGGATCATCAAAGAATAATAAATGAAGTGGTTTGGACACCTAAAAAGAATGCCCTGGTACTATCTGCTACAGCGAGCCACACTAAAACGTTACAACGGGTATAGAGCGAGGGAAAGACCTCGGAAAATATGGAGTGATGGCATTAAGAACAGCCTTACAGAAATGAACATCAGTCTTATAGTGATATTGACAGAGCTCATCAACGAACATTACATCTCCCCCTGACACTTCGATGAGGTAGGTACAAGGTGGAAGAGAAGAAGAAGAAGAAAAAGAAGAAGAAGTCCCATTTCATATACAAATCTAGGAATAAGCTCGTGAATAGAACATACACTTATAGTTATGTCTGAAGACCTTCATTAGACTCAACAGGTTTAGATAACGTTAATGCCGGAATTTTGTTGATAAGAATTTGTATTGTAGCAAGTATTCACCGCTGCAGTTAACGAGCACATTGTTTCTTTTATTTCTTGGCTGCAATAATTTGGTCTATGATACCACTGTCTAGCAAGTTACTAGACCTTTCACACCGGTGACCCAAGTAAAAGTAACAGGCAAAAAAGGGGTGTGAGTTTTATATTGGGGGGGGGGGGGGGGGGGGGGTTACTGACTTGTTTGGGATGTCCCGTTTTCAGCTCAAGATACTATGGTAACTGTAAATGTGAATTATGATGAATCATTCACGGATAGTAAATTATGACCTATGATGAAACATACTCATATAGTACAGTATGAACTATGATGAAACATACTCATATAGTACAGTATGAACTATGATGAAACATACTCATATAGTACAGTATGAACTATGATGAAACATACTCATACAGTACAGTATGAACTATAATGAAACATACTCATATAGTACAGTTAGTTAGTTAGTTAGTTAGTTAGTTAGTTAGTTAGTTAGTTAGTTAGTTAGTTGGGTTATCATCATTGCACTCCGGACATGTCCATAGGTGCTCAGATCCTCCCCTCAGTATGAATCCCAACGTCCGATGGCTAATAGTACCAGTTCTATGTTGATTAACAAATCTTCTGACGTGTCCGGTGTGCGTCTCGTTTTTTGCTGTGCCGATCTTAATTCCCAAGTCTGCCATTCTGGCGAGTGATGTGGATTCACTGCCACCAAAGTCCTCTATCCTTCCCATTTCTCTGAGGGCATTGATAATATCAGCATGATCCATAGGCCGACCGTCGGTAGTGATAGCGGATCCAGCCAGCCTGTCAGCTCTTTCATTTCCATCGACGCCTGCGTGTCCCGGAACAAAAATAAAGGTGACTCCTCGCACAGTGGACTTCTGAATTGATTCAAGCCATTGTCTTCGCACTGAACCTGCCTGAACCCTCCGGATCATACTCATTGAATCACTGAGTATACATATGCGGGTGTATTTTTGTGTTTCAAGCCAGGCAAACGCTTGCGTCACTGCCATCACCTCCATCGTCATGCTGCTGGTTGTCATGGAGAAGGCGCCGTTGGCTTCTTTGACTGTTCTGCCCGCTGAGCGTGCTGTAAATGCCCATGCGCTTCTTCTTTGGCGTATAACGGATCCGTCTGTATAGATTAGTGCATCTGCTTCGTCTGAATTTTCACCGATGAGAGCGTTGACCTCTGCATTAACAGCAACAGGATTCTCTTCTCTACATCGCCTGTTGAGTGTGACAATACAGGAAAATGTACAAATAAACGCCTGAGGCACAGGTATCCATTCTGCACCAGGTATGATGTCGGTTAGGCTGCATATTTGCCTAATAACATCTTCTGCCCGACCTAGCCACGATTTTCCCCTCTTCAGTCTGTCGCTTTTTTCACTAAAAAGCGCTTGATGCAGTGGGTGTTTCTTATCAGCACATATTTTGAGGTATGCCCGAGCCCTCCACATCCTGATCCTTTGGTTCATTGTTGGAAAGTCAAGTAGATACCTCATTGCTCCACAGGATGTGTCTCTTGTACATCCCAAAATAATACGCATGGCTTCATTTTGCACCTTCTCGAGTCGTTCAATCTGGGTAGCACTGACAGTGAGGATGGCCAGAGCGTATTCAATGGGGGAAAGGACCAGACCGTAGAATGGAAGCACCAGCAGTCTTTGCTCGATATTGGAAGCAGCCATAATCCTCATTGCAGATAGACCTTTGCGTGCTTTTGTTATCGCATGGTCAACGTGTTCCCTGAATGACAAGCTGCGATCAAACCTCACCCCGAGAAACGTCATAACGTTGGTTCTGATCAATACATTATCACGCATTTTCACTTCTGGTAAGTCCGACTTGACAATGTGATTGTTCAAAGAGAACCATGACACTGATGCCTTCGAGGGATTGACATAGGCATTGGAACCATCACACCAGGCGGCAATTCGATCGAGTTCTTTGTGCATTGTGCTGGCGATCTCCTGTCTATCACGCCCTCGTCGATAAACATATAGTACAGTATGAACTATGATGAAACATACTCATATAGTACAGTATGAACTATGATGAAACATACTCATATAGTACAGTATGAACTATGATGAAACATACTCATACAGTACAGTATGAACTATGATGAAACATACTCATATAGTACAGTATGAACTATGATGAAACATACTCATAAAGTACAGTATGAACTATGATGAAACATACTCATATAGTACAGTATGAACTATGATGACACATACTCATATAGTACAGTATGAACTATGATGAAACATACTCATATAGTACAGTATGAACTATGATGAAACATACTCATACAGTACAGTATGAACTATGATGAAACATGCTTATATAGTACAGTATGAACTATGATGAAACATACTCATATAGTACAGTATGAACTATGATGAAACATACTCATATAGTACAGTATGAACTATGATGAAACATACTCATATAGTACAGTATGAACTATGATGAAACATACTCATATAGTACAGTATGAACTATGATGACACATACTCATATAGTACAGTATGAACTATGATGAAACATACTCATATAGTACAGTATGAACTATGATGAAACATAGTCATACAGTACAGTATGAACTATGATGAAACATACTCATATAGTACAGTATGAACTATGATGAAACATACTCATATAGTACAGTATGAACTATGATGAAACAAACATAACAGCAGCACAATGTCAGTGTTTGGTGAAGCATACAGCAGTAAAACATACTTATACAGTTACAAAGGCACGTTTTTGATAAACTATCGGTGAATGCGTCAACATTGACCATAAATATATATTCATATATTGTATTTGTAAAAAAAAAAAGTGTTTAAAAAGAGAACATATGTATATCTATATGGTCCGAAGGCACTTGTTTCCCCCTTACAAATTTTTTACGGAGCCGAGTTTCTGCCCGCCCCCACCTTCTTCCTCAAAGGGGTCATAAGTCTTTATGTCCTAGCGCTACTGATGTTTGTTTATTTGTTTGTTTTAGTATCCAGAAGCCATGAGTTATTAACCCTTAGGCTCGGTATTATGGATATCGCAACCTTTCGGCCTTGATTCCATTGTAAATACCGTAAATCTGGGAGAAACGTGGCTTTTCTGCCTATCCCCGGGAGTGAACCCGGACCACAAGGAGTTCGTCACCCGGTTTCTGCGCAATCCGGTTTAGCCAACTACGCTAGAGAGCCGGGCAGCGCTACTGATAAAAGTTCACATCCACAGAAAGCCATATCAAGACATAGCCAGATTAGTTTTCAACACAGCAGGTGCGGATTATGTGAGATTAGCCCTAGGTTGGCGATGTTGTTACTACATGTTTTAAACAACGCTAATGTAGTCAGTCAGTCTCCTTGACATAGATGTTCAGAACACTGAACAGCAAACAGCAATTTAAGCAAAAATAAACGCATTCTCCCGATAAAACAACCCCAGTTTTATCTGGTGAGTTTTTCAGATAAATGGGGTACGAATCATACAAAATGACCATCTTGGGTTTCAAGGGGTGTCCGGGTGTTTCAGTTCAATTACTGAACATACGCTCGTATGTTATGACCTCTTCTTTCTTTACCTTGAAGGAAGAGTCTAGTCAGTGTTTCCCAAAATGTGGCCTGCGTACCCATAGTCTCCATGTCGTACATTTAAGGGCTTTTTGAATGATTTAGAAAAGTAAACGACAGAAGGATGCTAGCTCGAGGTTTTTGGCAACTTGTAAGCACCTGAATGGGTCTATTATAATCATCAAGAGAATCCTGCTCAATGTGTTCACATAATATAATCACGAGCACCGCTTAAATCTAGTAGAAATATATCCACATTTGAGTTGAGTCGACGTAAGAATCGACATCACCGCACTCGGAACACTCCCATAAACGCTCCGTCCTTATCTTCAACAGCAAGCGAAGAGTTTCAGTGTTGATCCTACCAGTATCTCCAAGCAACTTCAGGCTGGCGGACGTCACCAGGGATGTTCGGGCTGATCGTTTGGTGTTAAATAGAGCGAGTCAGCATCACATGAGGCATCCAAAGACGAAGACTGGCCACATTCCGTGTCTAGTGCAGGAGTTGTTGAACTGCTTGGCGACTCCTCAGAAGCATCTTCATGCATGATGTCACACGAACTTTCCTCGTCAACTTCGATCTCAGAGTCTGCACTACCGTCTACTGAGTCCTTCTTTGGCCGTCCTTTAGGTTTTGTGGGAGCTTCTTTTGCTCCTTTCTGCAACACCTGCAACAAATGTCAGGTAGGTAGTTATAGATTTTGCTTTGCAAATCAATCTCATGTGAGTAGTATAGATTGGTTGTAGTAACAAAATTTCATGCGGGTAGTGTAAATTATTTCACAAGTACAATGTCATGTGGATAGTATATATTGCATGTAGAAATAAACGGTAAGGTGGGCAGTATAAATTAGTATAAATTAGTTGCTCAAACAAAATGTCAAGTGAGTCAAATGAAATATTTGTAGAAATTAAATGCCTCGTTGATAGGATATGTTTTAGTTGATGAAGTTTATTTTTAGGGTGGGTGGGGCGGGGAGGGGGGTGGTTTAAATTGGTTCTACAAATGAAACTATCGAGGTTCTTACTCAACAGGCATACAGGCACCCAGTCTATTAGACCTGTAGTCTTTAAACTTTTTTTTCCAAGTCTCGCCCCTGTTCTCGAAGGTGTAGGACAAGAACCCCACGCCCCCCTTCCTCCCCGAAAATATGGCAATACTCTCATGTTGCCTTTGAGTACATTGCAAGACCCAAACGCCACCCACCCCGAACATATGGCAATACTCTCATGTTGCCTTTGAGTAGATTGCAAGACCCCTCCCCCCACACCCCCCCCCCCCAAAAGAAAATATGGCAATACTCTCATGTTGCCTTTGAGTAGATTGCAAGACCCCAACGCCCCCCTCCCCCGAACATATGGCAATACTCCCATGTTGTTTTTGAGTACATTGCAAGACCCCAACGCCCCCACCCACCACCCATTGAATGTATTGCAAAACCACCACGCTCCCTTTCCCCCAACATAATGAAATGTTATTAAAAATGAGGACAATAAATTTCTTCAACAAGTTAAACAAAAGGTATGGAGATACGTTTTCTTCAGACACACAGACACACGAACAGACACATTCACAAAGACACACGCAGACAGAAACATACACACACACACACACACACACTTGGGTTTCAGAGACACAGAGACGCACACACACACAGACACACACCGACTCGCACACACACACACACATACATACACGTCACACATATACATGTCACACATTCACGCGTTCGGCTCTCCTGTCAAATCCGGACGAAGAATAAACAGCCGTGGACGAGTTAGTCAGAGTTCTCTCCCTTGGCCGCACTCCGAACAGTAATCGGAAAACAAACGAAATAAACGACACACTTACCTATCATCCTGCGGTTGCGTGTAGGGCTGCGTACGGTTTCGTGAGGCATTGTGAATGGTTGTGTAATCATCATCATGCGGTTGTTGGGTTACAGTTAAGGGTAGGGTTAGGGGTAGGGGTAGGGGTAGGGTTAGGGTTAGGGTTAGGAGTAGGGGTAGGGGTAGGGTTAGGGTTAGGGTTAGGGGTAGGGTTAGGGTTAGGGGTAGGGTTAGGGGTAGGGTTAGGGGTAGGGTTAGGGGTAGGGTTAGGGTTAGGGTTAGGGGTAGGGTTAGGGGTAGGGTTAGGGTTAGGGTTAGGGTTAGGGTTAGATGTTAAAATTTTGACGTAGGGTTTGGAAATAGTGGCCGACAATCTGATGTTTGTGGGCGTGGCGCCACTAGAATTCTGCTAAATATGACGCCAATAGTGTGCGGCTGGTGCCCAATCGTTGGCGAATTGTGCGTTTCACCAGCATCCAGAGGCCCTCGATTGTTTGTGTGTGTATGGGACTGTGCGCGATTATAGGGAACTCCGGCGTCAAAATTGTCAAATCTAACGCTACAGCTAACCCTACCGCTAACCCTAATCCTAATCCTACTCCCTAGCCCTAACCCCTACCCCTAACCACGCAAATTTATCGATCATTAAAGCATACAAATCGGCAAAAACCAACAAACACAACACACCCAAAAAAAAAAAACCTAGAATTGTCCTGCAGCGTCGAAAAAAAACCCAGATCTGGGGGAAACAACCAAGCATTGGCAGCCCTGATGTCGACGTGACTGTCTTCTTTGTTTCGTTGGCTTTTCCGATCACTGTTCGCAGTGCGGCAAAGGGAGAGAACTCTGACTAAGTCGTCCAAGGCTTTTTAGTCTTCGTCCGGATTTGACAGGAGTACCCACGCGTTCATATATTTCATACACACAGAGAGACAGATAAACGTATATATATATATATATATATATATATATATATATATATATATATATATATACAGGTGTGTGAAGGGAAGATAGACATATTTGCATAAGAATTTATATATATATATAAATAGACAGCCACTGAGATGGACAGGCAGACATACAGAAGGCAAAAAGAAAGACAGGCAGACAGATGGATGAAAGAATGGATGAAAAGAATAACGAATGGATAGATATATGGATGGAAGGATGGACAAATGGATGTATAGATAGATGGATAATGAATGGATGGTGGATGAATGGGTGGATGGATGTATAGAACGATGGATGTATGGATGAATGGATATATTTTCAAACAGACAGATAGATAGATAGATAGATAGATAGATAGATAGATAGATAGATAGATAGATAGATAGATAGATAGATAGATAGATAGATAGATAGATAGATAGATAGATAGATAGATAGATAGATAGATAGATAGATAGAGAGATAGAGAGATAGAGAGATAGAGAGACAGAGAGACAGAGAGATAGATAGATAGATAGATAGATAGATAGATAGATAGATAGATAGATAGATAGATAGATAGATAGATAGATAGATAGATAGATAGATAGATAGATAGATAGATAGATAGATAGATAGATAGATAGATAGATAGATAGATAGATAGATAGATAGATAGATAGATAGATAGATAGATAGATAGATAGATAGATAGCCATGCAAATGAAAGATGGCTAAAGTAGACGACTGATTAGACACATTAATAGGGTTGAATAAGAACTGAGTAAAAATTAATGTCGCTAGGCTGTGCTCTGTACCTACCTGTTTCTTCCATTTCATACGTCGGTTCTGATACCAAGTCTTCACTTGTATTTGTGACAGCCCTAGCGACTCGGCCAGGTCCAGTCTGTCCGGTGTAGACAAATACTTCTGTCCCTCAAATCTCTTCTCCAGACCAAGTAGCTATACGAAGGAAAACAAAAACACAACACCTTTAGGTATCAGCCCCGGACAGTAAAACTTTAATTTAAAATAGGGATGGCCTTTGGGGTGTGGTTGTAAGCCTGCACCCGTAACAGGGTGATGTTCTTCAGCACGTAGTCCGCTGATCGGTCAAAGTCCACTGAGCAGTCAATGTCCGCTGACCGGTCAATGTTCGCTTACCGGTCAATGTCCGCTGACCTGTCAATGTCTGCTGATCGGTTAATGTTTGCTGACCGGTCAATGTCCGCTGATCAGTCAATGTCCACTGACCGGTCAATGTCCGCTGACCGGTCAATGTCTGATGATCGGTCAATGTCCACTGAGCGGCCAATGTCCACTGACCGGTCGACCGGGATATTTCTGGCGCTCTGCAAAGATTTCCATTCATTTCCTTCTGGACAGTAACAGTGACAAGTCGTGTTTGTGGCTCTCGTGGTCTTACTTGAGCAGAATATGATAGATGCAGTGGCTATCACAAACGTCTAATTCGCGGAAGGTCTTTGGTTCAAACCGCTGAGGAAACTGACATATTATATACAAATTACCGTATACTTGGGTTTGTTTGAGTGTCTGTTCTTAATAACTTTCGTCAGCGGATGATCTAGGTATTAATAAACAAAATATAAATAAATAAATAAATAAAAATAAAAAAACCGTCATAATGGAGTGATGGCAATTAATGACGTTTGTTGAATGTTGAATTAAGAATTGACACCATAGCGCTTAGGACACTCCCATAAGTGCTCCGTCTTCAGCTGCAAGCGAAGAGTTCCAATTTCTAATTATGACAAAAGTACTGGTTATACTAGTGCTTCCAGTTGTTGGTGCTACCATTCGACTGGGGCTGCTTGGGCAGTAGCTTTATATGTCTTTTGGCGAAAAGGGGGTGGGGAGGGGGGGGATTGGATTTTTTTTGGGGGGGGGGGGGGGAGGATGCCAACATTCCGAATACAGTCACGACCCTGGGTGTAGCGGTTGGAACCTTCTAGGCCAGTTCTTCCCTTAGTAAATGCTAGCACTGGTCAGCTAGAAGTGTGGGGCAGTGGCACAGGCCACGAGCAGTGGTCCGAAAGGTACATTGTTGTAGAATACTTGAAGTTTTAGCAATAATAATAATAATAATAATAATAATAATAATAATAATAATAATAATAATAATAATAATAGTTCTAATAATACTAATAATGTACTAAATTCAAAACAAATACAAATGGGGGCCGGGGGGGGGGGACGAGGAGTTGGGGGGGGGGGGTGACAAGGAGTTGGGGGGGGGGGGGGGGTAGTAGGAATTGTATAAAGAAATACTCAAACAGAAAAGTTCATAAATTGTTGTTTGGGTGGTGGGGCTCAGAGAGATACAGAGGGACAGATGAGGGAGAGTGAGCAATAATGGGAGTTAGTGAGAGAGTGAGTGAAAAAGAGAAGAGAGAGTGATACTGAAATTAGCTAGTGGGTGAGTATATTCAGACAGACAGACAGACAGACAGACAGACAGACAGACAGACAGACAGACAGACAGACAGACAGACAGACAGACAGACAGACAGACAGACAGACAGACAGACAGACAGACAGACAGACAGACAGACAGACAGACAGACAGACAGACAGACAGACAGACAGACAGACAGACAGACAGACAGACAGACAGACAGACAGACAGACCGACCGACCGACCGACCGACCGACCGACCGACCGACCGACCGACCGACCGACCGACCGACCGACCGACCGACCGACAGACAGACAGACAGACAGACAGACAGGATGAAACCTATTCATATGCCCGACAAACTCCAAAAAACATACCTGTAGTTCTGTGAACACAGTCCGACTTCTTCGACATTTTTTGGGCTTCACAAAACTCTCGGAGCCGGACGGTGATCTCGTTCTGATGTAAACGGGCAGCGGGATGGGTAGTGAGTACTGATTGTTTCCACCCCTGGACTCCAGGAATGGGTCCATGTGTGGGTAGCACGAAGGAACTGTTTGTTTAAAAGATGAATCAATACAAAATGTAAGTAGGTGAAACGATTAGTATGTCTCCTCTTCTTCTTCTTTGCGCTCACCTGCCGTATACTCCGATGGAAAGTTCTGGCTGTTCGTCCACTTCTGTCTTGCTTCAAAACTTGAATTTTGCATGCACATTCGTTATACAGATCTGCTTATTTGGATGCAAAAGCTTCACACACCAGCATAAACAAAGTCAGCATACACAGCACAAAGAATTGGGAAAACATTACAAAAGAACAGTGGCGCTTGTCAGGTAACTGCGTCAAGCGTGACCACGGAGATAGCCGCTGCTTCTAGAGCACTAGCAAGGGCAGCAGAGCAAACAGCCACACAGGCAAAAATTGTATCCGACTCCGAAACAAGCTTCAGAAGATAGCAACAGACGGTGTGCGTTCTGAATGGACAGAAAGCATTCAAAATCGCAATTAACCTTCCTCACCTGGACCTACGTACCTGGTGATGCGGGCGTAAAGGGTTACGAACAAGCCGACCTACTGGTAAGCAATACACCAACGGATGTAAAAAGAAGCATGAGCAGGGCAGATATCATTAACGCTGTACGGACTAGGATAGGTCCTTTAAAGAACATCGCTCTCTTCACGCCCCGTCTGAACGTCTCTCTTTCTCTAGCCACTTCTGCAGCCCTATGTGCTTTCCTAGCCAATGCATTTTAAGTATCATGTATCCATCTTGGCGGAGGTAGTCCTCCACGTCGTTTTCCGGAAACGGAACCTCATCGCCGCTCTCTCCAAGCCAGCATGACTCTTAACACTAATATTTTGTTCATTATTTAAAACTAAAATTACGTTTACTTTGTACGGTAGGAGAGAGAGAGAGAAAGAGAGAGATAGATAGATAGAGAGAGACAGACAGACACAGAGAGATAGACAGAGAGAGACAGAGAGAGATAGACAGAGAGAGACAGAGAGAGAAAGAGAGAGAAAGAGAGAAAGATAGAGAGATAGAGAGATAGAGAGATAGAGAGAGAGACAGACAGAGAGAGACAGACAGAGACAGGCAGAGAGAGAGACAGACACAGAGAGATAGACACACAGAGAGAGATAGACAGAGAGAGAGATAGAGAGAGATAGAGAGAGATAGAGAGAGATAGAGAGAGATAGAGAGAGATAGATAGAGAGAGATAGAGAGAGAGAGATAGAGAGAGAGACAGAGAGAGACAGACACAGAGAGATAGAAACGTTGCTTTGAGCTGCATTATTTTTTTAATGTTTGAATTTTTTTTGGGCCGGGGGGGGGGGGGGGGGGGGGGGGGGGGGGTTGATTTGGTTTGGTTTAAACAACGGATCAACATCATGGCACAAGGGTGGTAACCTATTTGTGCTCTGTTCTACTTTTAATTCAAGACTTAGTCCGAAAAGTCTCAGCGCAGTGCACGAACTTCGTTGTACTGGCGAGGATCCGGAAATACTTTGGGTAGATTTTTGACTTTAAATTTTGCCCGGGAAGCGCCGTTAGGCTACTCTGTTTTCGATTTTATACTTCAAGGGAATTTTTTTTTTTACATAAGCAACAATATACACGCCCGCCCCAGAGACTAGGGGAAATAACTAGAAATTCATGTGAAAAAAATCAAAGCATTCCCCGGGGCCTGAACCCGGGACCTCCAGCACTCATGCACCGAGACCTCCCAGCCCACTCCTTAGCTTAGTGTTCACCGTTTGTAAACTTCAGCTAACAAGTTCTGGTTGTTCGTGCATTTCTGGACTCTGACCTTTTTCCAGAATTTGTGTTTTGTATGGACATCCGTTTTACATATCCAGCTTATTTGTATGCAGACTGTTGATTCCTCGTCTCTCAGGCAGGTTTACTTCAGCTTGGAAAAAAGATCACGATCCTTTAATTTAAACGACCCTGTCTCGTCGGCTACGAGATTTTGTAGGGACATCCCTAGAACGTCCCATGGTATACGGGAGTTATGGTTAGGCTTCGTAGTAGTTTATTTATTTAACACTAGCCCTAACCCTACCCCCTTCCCACTATAATATAGTACTGTCCAGGAAAACCCTAGGAATCCCCTAAGAAATCCATCAGCCAATAAGACTTGTTGATTCTTTATTAATGACTTACCCCCAGATGACGACGCACAACAGTCCAACATTTTAGAGGGTGGTAAGACTGGGTTTCCCAGCTTTCTGGTGCTTTTTACGACCTCAAAACATTTAGAACTGGCCTTTACCCCAACCCACCTACGTCCCAGGACTGAGTGCAGCCTAGGTCCCCCGACTCCATGTAACCTATTCACCACCCAAATATTAGACTGTCCCGTGACCTATGGATTTATCCTGTTTGGGGTAGTATATTAACAAAGCACCGACATGTATAATGCTGCATTTTTTGACATGCTTGTTAGGGGGCAATGGGTCTTTCCTTTGTCATTCTCATCACCCCCCCCCCATTAATTTTTTTTTTATCCCATGGTGCCCTTAACCCATATGGAAATCCTGTGATATCGACACTGCTTGAAACATATTGAAACATGCTGAAACATCAGGGTGCTTGTTTTCCTAAAACCACCTCTCTGTCATAAAACACACACACACAAACTCACACACCCTACACCCATTCTCTCTCTCGCTCTCTCTCTCTCTCTCTCTCTCTCTCTCTCACACACACACACTTAAACACAAACACCACACACGTAAACACAAAAATTTCATATATACGCTGGAGTTATATACCTTAGTAGCTACCATTCTTTACCCTTTTTTTAAAGGAGCGAAGCGCTTCCTGCCC
>CAJHNH020000990.1:481689-506689 GCA_905116865.2 Candidula unifasciata | reverse complement strand
GGACTCAATGCTCTCAAGATTATGGCAGCAATGGACATGGAACAAAGAACGCTTGTCACATTGTTCCAGCGTGTGATCCTGTCTGTGATATACAATGGACTTAGAATGCTTACCATTTCAAAGAGTCAGCTGATGAAACTTGAACGCATACAGAAAAAAGCAATGCGGGTAAATCTGCGATGTACAAAAGATACCCAGGGAGTATGTATGCGATATTTACTTGAACTGCCTACTATTGCAGACAGCTTCAATTTCTGCAAGCAAAGTCATATCTCAGAGTAACTGCAAACAAGAAGCTCCTCCTGTAAGGAAGGTAGGGAGCTGCGTGGTTTCCAAGCAAGGCCTCCGCCTCGAGTGCTGAAGGTCCCGAGTTCAGGCCTCGGTGAAAGCTGGGATTTTTTCCTTTCCCGTGGATTTCTTGTAATTTCCTCTAGTCTCTGGGTAGTAAGATCGGATGTCCGTGTGTATTGTTGCGCATGTAAAACATCCCTTGGCAGTTAGAAAAAAAAAAAAAGTAGCCTAACGGCGCTGCCCAGGCAACATTTGGAGTTAAAAATCTACCCAGAAGTATTTCAGGATACTCGCCGGTGCTACAGAGTTTGTGCACTGCGTTGAGATTTTTCGGACTTGAGTCAGAAGTATAAAGGGGCACTTATGAGTTACCATTTGTGCCATGATGTTGATCCGTTGTGAGGTAGAGCTAAGGGTCACAGGCTGAAAAAAAGGAAGGTCTTGGCTAGCGCAAGCTGAAGACACAATTAGACATTTGTGCAGGCTTAATACATTTAGGCGAGGAGGGGAGTGGGTCAAATTGTCGGAGCAAGTTTCAGACTTGTGTAGGGTTCTAATCACTTTAGGTCGTGAGTGCAGGGACTGGCCAGCTGGTGCTGCAGAATCAGAAGTTCAACAAATGATTCATGATAATTCCCGCCCAGGCGATGTGGTTATCTATACGTATGGCTTTGTGTTGAGAGGTAGACGAAGTGCATGTTGGTTCATAGCAAAAGCGAATGGACGTCGCTTAGGCCAACAAATCCTGGCATTTGATATCAAAACATCTAGTTTGAGAATGGAGGTGGAGATATTCACTGGTGCCTTCTGTGGGCTTGAAAATCAGCTGTATAAGCATGTCGTGTTTGTAACTGACTTACATTGTATGTTGAGAAAGGTGAAGACTGGCATGCTCCGTGCAGCGTCGCAAGAATCGCTTCAGAGGTTCTGGGTAGTTAGCGACTTTTGGATATTTTTCCCAGGTCATGCTGGAGTGTTGGGAAACGAGCTGGTAGATGGTAGATAGATTGACCGGTTCCGTCTCACTTAGCGGTGAATGACAAGCTAGATGCTGTGTGGGCCCTTTAAGGGCGATTGGTACAAATAGATCATTACGGTCTTATGAAAATGGTGCTGCAAGGAGTTACCAGGGGATCTGACCGACGCTCAAAACTCAAGCGAAAGGTGAGACGGATGCACAGTCAGATTGTTACTGGTACCACCGAAATTAAAACTTTTCACTTGCTGTTAAAGATGGGGACGGAGCGCTTATGGGAGTGTCCCAAATGCTGTTTTGTCGATTCTTAACTGAAATTGAGAAGTCTATGTTGTGGATCAAGTCGTGGAGCGTAAAATATAGGCTTTGGTTCAAGTTCAATTACAGAAATTTGCTCCGATGCGATTTAAACCCAGGAGATGGTGGAATGTTTTTATAGAATAGTTTTTTTTTTCCCTTTAGTAAAGTGTAAAAACAGTAGTATAAGTTGTTCCAGGAAATCACCACCCCCCCCCACCCACCCCCCACGCTCCCCCCTCCCCCACAGTCAAATTTTTTAAATAACTGTGTACTTCGTCATGAGAGCTGTGTAGTAAAAAAAAAAAAATGTCAGCGTACACAAATCACGCCAAAACACAGTGAAGATGAAAACATATAAATTCAAAGAAAACAGAAATAATGTCCACAGACACAACTGCCTGCCACCCAACATTAACAATAACTCATAAATAAATTGAAAATGTCAGACACTTTGAATATCAAGGCTGCGAAGATTAATTAAAAGCAAATGAATAAGCACTAGCAAGGAAATCATGGTAAAATTGTATGCGCATTCAATCTTCCCTGTAGCAACATACGGATGCGAGTCGTGGACCATCTCTGTCACTGCGGAAGAAAAGAAGGGCCTTTGATCCTAAATGCAATAGAAAGATTCTCAGAATACAATGAACCAAGAAGAAAAGACATACTGACATCCTAAAAGATCTGAACATCAAGGAAGTTAGACTAGTAAACATCTTCTATCGGAAACACATGCTTTAGCTATCTCTAGAGACACGACAGATTTGGAAAGAATATAAGTTGCAGAAAGCTTGGCGCCAGCATAGAGAAGGCTTCGACCCGTACGAAGATGGGCATATAATATTAGGGACATCTTGGGTAGGAAAGTGCACTAGGAGGGAGATCTTCTGAGAGACCGGGTTTCTTTCAGACAGGCTGTGATAAGAGCGACTTTTGCAAAGGACCCACTACCTGATGATGATGATGATGATGATAATGATGATGATGTTGATGAGTTTTAGCTTTACTGCAGATGGGTCACCGCATAATGGCTCTGCTCCTGTGTCTGTGTACAGCGCACACATAAACCTCACACTCCCATACAAAACTATACAAACAATAAGTCCCGCCACAATTCAGAAACATGGACACGCAGTAAATGTATATGTCAGCTGCTAGAGATGCCGAAACCAACAGTCACCGCCAGAACCGTAACGTGTTTTTGATAAGAGTGCTACGATAAACTGGCCGTTAAGTTATTGCTCCCGCCCAGAGCCGTCTTAACGGCATTATGCTTCACCCCCTCCCCCTCAAACCCCCAACACCTTTTCCGGTTACACCAGTGCGCCGGCGCTCTTACGCAATTTCTTACAGGAATGATTTGTCAATGGTCAAATAATATAAAACTTATATTTTAATATTTATTTAAGTGGCACTTAAACAAAACTAGAGTGAAAGCAAAAACACAGAATAGATGGCAGAGCATGAAAGTCTTACGAGCTTCTTACATGGCAAGTCACCTGACATGCACAAATCAATCATGGTGCCTCTAGGCTGGAAGACCCCTGTCAATTGGGGGTGGGGGGGGGGGTGGGGGGATCGGTTAAGAGGTCCTGCTCCCCCTTCCCCCAATATTTTTTTCCCCCGGAAAAAGGTAGGGAAATGGAAGGGGGAGGTGAGTCTCAGAAGTTCCAGCGACTATGACCACAGTGGCATGAAAATGAACGCCTTAACCATTGCCTGTAGACGCTTACCTAGACGTTTTGCTAGTCATTTCTGAAATCCCATATAACCAGGAGGATAAGGAGACCCAGCCGTGCCAGCTTGCATCTGAGGGTTAGAAGGCTACACAAGGCAGACAACTGCTGTTTATTGAGACAAGCATACAGTTATGAAGTGGAATCACCAAGAGTCATGTCGCAGCTCTGTGTTCCTGGATACTATATTTACCAGATGGTTCTGATGGGTCTGCACCAAGTGTTTTTAGAGAGAGAAAAACGGGGGTGGGAGGTGAGAGAGAACAAAGAAAGAAAGAGACAGCGGACACACACACACACACACACACACACACACACGTATATATAGGGAGGGGAGAGAGAGACAGACAGATAGAGAGAGAGAGAGAGAGAGAGAAAGAGAGAAAGAGACAGAGAGAGACAGAGAGAAAGAGAGAGAGAGAGCAGAGAGAGAGAGAGAGAGAGAGAGAGAGAGAGAGAGAGAGAGAGAGTGGCAGAAGGAACAAATGAACACGAGAGAAAATAGATATGAAAACAGTGAAAAATGTACCGATGAAGCTAAAGACATTGTACAGGGTGTTTGTAAAGTTTCACTACATTTTGTATTTCCAGCAATTTGAAAAATAAAGAAGACCTCATCAAAAGACGTACTACACTGGCAGTCGTAAAGCATTGTGCTATACTCTGGTGAAGTAATTCTTTTCACTCAAAACAAAATGTTGCTATCAATGGAAAAAAGAATTTGCGTTGGTTGCACAAGAGAGAAATTTTCGCAAATCACATATATTACAGTCGAATTACACCTGCTCGTTCTCCGGGTCTGACTACATTAGATTATTTTATAAGAGGGTTTTTGAAGGAAAATGAAGGAAAATGTAAAAAAGAATTAATGGAAACACAAAGTGGAATCAGTCTGCAACCAAACATAAGGCATACAGCGCTACAGTGCTTCAAGTGCTGCCATATGCTTGTGAAACATGGAATGTATACAGATGTCATACGAAGAAGCTCAACCACTTTCATACATTCGATCTAAGAGAGATACTGAACATTAAGCGGCAAGATAAGGTCCCGGCTACTGTCGTACGGGATAGAATTGACATGACTGACTGACTTTCTACCCCACCAGGACATCACACAAGCGATAAACACCCGATGACACAAAGTGCCACCATGTGGATGAGGATCACCGTGGAGAGGTCCCAGAAACCGCGTTCAGACAATTGGCCATATTGATGGCCTGCCTATATTGCGGCCCCTGGCAAAAGCCAGAGTGGGGCTTCAAATAACAAAAAATTACGTCCTAAGAAGCACGCAAGGAATATATCTCATAGAATTGACATTTCCGGCATCGATAACATCCTGATGCAGTCACAGATTCTATGAACAGGTCACCTCTTCCGCTTACCAAAATAATCTTTTTGGTGAGATACAAGAAGGCATACCTTCTCACGGTGGCTGGGGGGGGGGGGGTAATGGGACTGAAAGAACACGCTAAAAGTGTCACTTGAAGCCTTCGTTGTCAACCCTGATATTAGGGAGGCTGCCCTATAAGACTGGACCATGTGGCGAACATCTATCCGAAGCGGTGCAGCGATTTGCGGGGCGTCTAGAAAAAAGTGCAGCAGAACAGTGATGACAGGCAAGAAAGATCCATATAACAGGCCCTTTATCTACATACACTGTTCCATGCCATTGTCCTACATCCTTCCGAGTCACCTCCAGACTCATACGCAATCAAATATAGCTTCAAGATCGATGAAAGAAAGAGTGTGATGAAAGAACAACAACACACAATTCAGGACCCGAAAGAATTACTTTTCACGAAATAACAACAGACACGTTGCAGAAGGTATATGAAAAGACGTGCACATTTATGTCTTCAAGCCTGTGCTGAACATTCTCAACACCTGTTAACATAAATATTTCATTGGTACTTTCCAGTTTTCCCAAAGTAGCAGCAGACCATTCCAGAGACTGTTATTACTAATTTAATGACATTTTTATTATATATTTTTATGACGTTATGTACTTCCTATTTTCCGTTTAAATTTTTTGCGGGAACCAAATGTTGTGAGATTTTACAAACACCTTCTAGACTCAAACAGTAGCCAGTATGACCTACCAAGTGCAGTGCTACCAGCTTTTCTCCGCTTCGTGTTTAAAGGAGAAGTTAAAGATGAAGATGAGTCAACAATCGATGGGTAATGTGCTAATATCCTTCCCATAACTTCCCTGTACTGCCCATGACATTTCGAGCTGACAGCCGGGTCAGTTCAAAGAAAGCATTACTTCTTGTTGCTCTTTTAAATTATAGAATTATAACAAGATTTTTTTACCCATGGCCTCTTAACAAAAGTTAATGGTCGACGTTTGGTACAGTAGAGGCTAGCATATGATACCATAACATCCAGCTTATGAATGGAGGTAGAGGCGGTCACTGCAGATTTCAGCTGGTTACAAAACACTAAACACACACACACACACACACACACACACACACACACACACACACACACACACACACACACATCCTGATTGTAATTGACTCAACAAAAGGATGCTGGGAATATCAGGACAGGCATGCTTCGCTGTGGAGTCACGGGCGAGGAGTATTGCTTGGATCTTTTCTCCGGATACACTGGTGTGTTGGAAAATGCACAGGCGGACAGACTGGATGGCTCTGCACAACTTTGAGGAATATTGACGCATGATAAGGCAGCGGTGGTTAGGGCCGTGTGAGAGAGCGTGTACAATTCGGAGGAGCAAATGGATCTCCAAAGTGTGGTGAGAGTAATGCAGCGGGGAGTGACGAGGGATTCTGGGCGATACTCAACGCTCAGATTAAAGGCAAGACGGACATTTAATCAGAATGCAACTTGCGCCATTGGTATTTGAACTCTGCACTGGCTGCTGAATATGTGGAGGGGGCGCTCATGAGAGTGCTGTGATGCCAGTTCTTGAATCCAAGCAGCTCAACCCAAATATGGTTAGAATCCGGAAGTTTAAAGTCTGTTGCTCTCTCAAGCTAATTACACTATATTCTGGGATTCTCAAGTCACTTACAGTTTCAAGCTGAAGATATCTCTGTTTGTTGCTATTAAAATACTATCACTTGACCCACCCACGCCGGACTACAGTTAGTTGGTAACCGTTTTGTGGTGCTCTAATATTACTGTGAATATATGGTGAATTAAATGCTGGTAGAAGATGTCGAGGCTGACCTATACTACGGTATAAAGATGTGTGCAAGCGGGACATGAATGATGCAGGTATTGAGGTGGACTCATGTGAACAAAATGTCATAGACCGTGTTGTGTGAAAAGGGCATATAATGAAAGGAATGAGAGTGAAGGAAGAAATAATTGCAGAAAGGATGAGAGCTGAGCGTCTGAAAAGAAACAGATTAAACACAAATGTTGTTAATAATGGTCCTGAAATCCCATGCTATCATTGTGAAAGACTTTTCTTGACACGGGCGGGTCTTGCTAGTCACACTCGCCATCGCCATGGTCTGTGAGTCCCATGCCTAAACATAGCGCAATATAACACTATCGTCTGGAAGGACGAAAAGGTTCCAGTCAACCAATCAATCAATATAACTGTGCTGTATGACTATACGGCTGAAAGGAGTTTACGGGCTTTGTACCGGTGTAATTCTCATCCTTGCTATGTTAATCCATCCGATTCCAATCCTAGAGGGGGAAACAGGAAATAAAAAAAAATAACAACCCCGTTATATGCACAACTTTGAGTGGAGTCAGGAAAGTTCAAATCGGTTAATAACTTTAGTTGTATACACACACACACACACACACACACACACACACACACACACACACATATATATATATATATATATATATATATATATATATATATATATATATATATATATATATTTCTGGTTACTGGAATTCTAGATTCGGGTAGAATCACGAATTTTCTACTCTCCGAAGTGGCATACATTTCTGAGCTTACAATATTTTTGTTGTTGGAGGTATGCTCGAATGAATTCGCAGTCAGGGCTTCAGCAAATGGAAACTATTTTGATCTTTATTTCCATAGATACTTAGTGTTTCTCTTTTGTTGTCGTTTCGATTACTTTGCTGTTCTATTTACATAGACACTTAAGAGCTATGTCTATTTAGGCGTTTCGATTACTTTGTTGTTTTATTTCCAAAGACACTTAAGAGATTTGTCTATGTTGGCGTTTTGATTACGTTGTTGGTTCTTTTCCATAGACACTTGAGAGATTTGTCTATGTTGGCGTTTCGATTACTTTGTTGTTTTATTTCCATAGACACTCAAGAGATGTGTGTGTGTGTGTGTGTGTGTGTGTGTGTGTGTGTGTGTGTGTGTGTGTTGGCGTTTCGAACTGTTTAAAAGAAGACAATTATCTCTAACGCCTAATGTACAGATTATACGAAGAGATTTGGCAAGGTGAGTCCAAGAGTGATAAGCCAAATGTTGAGCAGCTTAAACGGTAAGGAACGGATCAGCAAGTATTTACCCAAAGGTATATTCTTGACAAAATTCAGTCGCAGAGATTGGAAGCCTCAAAAGACGATTAGGCAATCAGTCAAAACTACAGTCACGTGATATGTTGTACATGAACTTGTCTTTTCTAAGTTTAGCCAGAAGAAGTTAGAAATAACAAACTTTAGATCTAACAATAACGGCAGTGTAGGAGGGTTAATTGTGGTGGTTAGCTGCGTATCCTTTACAGGACGTTGCAGAACCAACCCCAGCAGCCCCTGGCTGTTGTGTGGTTTCTCTAGGCAAATTTACGACCAGAAGTTTGCCATTGCCACTGGACGGTCGGCTCCCTGATACCACTGTCGAAACCAACGCAAGGCGCATGGCCCGCAGCTGGGATCCAACCCGGCACCCCGGCATTACGAAGCGTTCGCATCGACTTAGCCACAGAGCCGGCTAGGAGGGTTTAATAAGGGATCATATTTGACCTAAAGCAGTGTTTTTTTTTTAAAAACTCATGGACTCACTGGTGGGCCACCGGAAAGTCCCTATGAACCGGTTAAAAATTATGCCTAATTATGTAACGAAACAATAAAGTAAATAAGCAACGGACCCTTTTCCACGCCATTTGACGATTAAGCATGGAGGGTTACACCTTTATTTTATACACCAATCGGCAGACGGTGGGTGATGTGATCAACAAAACGATGGCTGCCTTTACCTTCCAGGACTTCGATTTAAAGCTGGGTTGACAAGGTAGCCAATGCTATTTTGACGAAGTAATTTAGGAGATTCTCTCTTTAGTCTGTAGGATTGACATCGTAGGGACTTCTGTTTTGTGTGAAAAGACTTTCTCTGGCAGGTCAAATGGATGAATCGAAGTGATGTTATTGTAGATTTGCTAATTTCTAAACCGACGAGGTACTAGCTTTTTCTTCTTCTTCTTTTTCTTCTTCAGTGTTCCGATCCCTTGAGATTCATTGCTGCAGATATCACCCGCCTCCACTCGTCTATGTCTGACTGGCCAACTATTTCCAGTTGGTGTTTATAAAAGGAGTAGAAAATTATAGGTAAGAAAAAAAGTTGGTAAGAAACAACAAACAGTTTATGTTAGCTTTAAAAAATCGATCACAATAAACGAACAAAGGACGTTGCGGCGATTAGCCTTCATCAGCACATAAAGAACAATGCAGTACACATACACAAATATACTCTAACTATGAAGTGACTACATGGGACTAATGTACACAATAAATGATACTCATCTGTGTTCCTGACGAAAAACTTCCTTCGAAAGGATGTCAAGGACAGATACTGGCGAATTTATCACCAACGCACGGATGGCGAGCAAAGAACTGGTGGGTACACTATAACTAGCCAGTTGGTGACACCAAGTGTTTCGTACTAGCTGAACAATGTAATGTTACGCCATTAGGTTTAGCTAAGACACTTCGATCTACATTTGTTTTGTTTTGTGTTTGGTTAGCTGTCAGGTAGGCGGCGAAACAATTTTCACTGTTTTGATGGGCCGGGGTTGTGAACAGGCTGAGAAACACTACTCTAGAGCTAAAACAGTAATTAAACGTTTATCTAGGTTTATTGTCAGCATCTCTGGCTTAGGTGTTACGAATGCGGTTCGTAATACCGGAGTACCGCATTCGATTCCAAATGCTGACGGCTTTGTTTTGCGTTGGTTTCGACTGTGGTACCGAGAGCTGACCTTTCAGGAGCAATGGCAAACTACTTAACGTATAAATTGCCTATTAACCACCCCCCCCCCTCCAAAGAAAAAAATACAAGGGTTGGTTCTGCAACGCCCTGTAAAAGATACACAGCTAACGTTTTGAACTAGGTTTATTATTTAGATATAAAATAGCAGGAGTGGTTTGAATGTCAGGTTATCTATCAGTCGAGAAACACGGGTTAAAAAAAAAAAAAAATTAATAATAACAGCCCGATTCACTAAAGGTTTCAATAGTTTCCGTGTTATCACACTGACTGCATCAAGGCCTTCTCTAAATATTGGAGAAGGCCTTGACTCTATCATCTGCCCACACATAAGGGAGATAATAAATGGCATAGAAAAGGGGAAAGAACAATACCCGGTAGTTACAGTCGGGGCCGTGATTCTAATTGTCGAAAGACGCTAGCAGACACTGACATCAAGTTACGGCAGCCAAATCCCTTTTCCATTTCCAGATAAGTAAAATAATCTGAAGGCATACCAAGTTGAGGTTTTGTATATTTGTATAGGATTCTATCCACTTCGCGTTCAGCCATTATTCAGTTTACTGAAATTCTGGTCTGGGATTGATTGACATTTAGGTTTTGGACTAATGATATTTTGCTCTTGGAAGAGCTAGTTTTCACGTGGAAAACTCAGGATAATGGGTTGTGAACACTTCTGCTTCATTCGTACGGTATATTAATTGTTTCCCCTCATATACGAAATTTTATCGTGATTGTAACTGACTCAGAAAGCATGCTGACGAAGGTAAGAATAGGCATGATTCGTGCAGAGTGGCATGCTTCGGCTAGGAGGTCACATGTGAAGAGCACTGTCAGGATCTTTTCTCCAAGGCACATCGTTGTGTTGGGAAATGAACAGGCGGACAGATTGGCTGGCTTTACACAACTTTGTGGAATACTGATGCTTGTTCAAGGCCTTATGGGTGCACGTGTACAACTCAGAGGAGCTAATGGATCATCACAGTCTGGTGAGAGTGATGCACAGAGAAGTGACGAGGGATTCTGACCGATAGTCAAGGCTCAGATGAAATGTCAGATAGACTTATAAGAAGACTGCTACTGGTACCACTGGTGTTGGAACTCTGCGCTTGCTGCTGACGATGGGGGCGGCGTGCTTAAGGGAATGACCACAGTGTTGTGATGTCAGTTCATAAATCAGTTAAACTAAACATTATATAGGAATCTCTGTAACTGAAAGTCATTTTGAGTAAAAGATTTCGTTCCAGTGGAATCGAGATATATCAGTGGCCAGACAATTGTCTATTGGTTTGAAAGCGTTGGGTTTGATTCCGCATTGACTTTTACCCTAGTTGCAACTCAGGTGTATGAAGCTAGATCCACATTTTATAGATCAATAAGCACTCGCCTTTTATTCCTAAGATGTCTCTTAGTGCCCATTGTAGGCGGTATGGACCCAGCAGTAATTTTTTTTTAAATTCGTCTGCAGCGGACTGGAGCTCCAAACTTTTGGACTGACAGGTGAGCGCCTGGCGAAGGCGATACCATGATTACCTCCACTTACTTGAAATGTTATTTGTTTTGGGGGTGATATATATAATAATTGATAAATCCATCCCTTCTTGATAATATGTGACTGATCCGTGTGGGTTCCGCGGCCACCCTCACCCCCAACCCCTTTAAAAAAACCCAGCTTGTTTTAAAAGTCAACAAATTAACGATTTTCCCTTCGAATCCGAGAGCATATGCATAAGAGGCGAGAAACTAACAGTCGGAACACAAATAAGCCATATCTGTACACAAAGAAAAAGGTATGTGCACACAAAACTCATATTATTGAACAAGACCAAAGTCCAACAGTGGACGAACAACCAGAACTTGCAACCTGATTTTACACCCGGCAAACGCTAAAAAATAAGAAGATAAAGATAAAAAATCTGACCCGTTATATCGCTCCGAAAGTACTGAGTTCCATAAACTGCTTTCTGTTGGCGACTATGCGGTTCAACGGCGTTCGGGAAGCACACTAGCCCAGCAGACGATTTCGTCTGGTCGGGACAGTATTTAGGTCTTCTTTGATGGCGTCAACATTGCAGCAATCATTTTCAGGGCGTTTGATAGAGTGCAGTACTAAGCCATTTTATGTGCCGCACACAACTTAGTCACAATTATAACCCAAACCTCCCCCTTCGAGGATCCTGATTAAAAGTGACGATCTATCTATCTATCTATCTATCTATCTATCTATCTATCTATCTATCTATCTATCTATCTATCTATCTATCTATCTATCTATCTATCTATCTATCTATCTATCTATCTATCTATCTATCTATCTATCTATCTATCTATCTATCTATCTATCTATCTATCTATCTATCTGTCTGTCTGTCTGTCTGTCTGTCTGTCTGTCTGTCTGTCTGTCTGTCTGTCTGTCTGTCTGTCTGTCTGTCTGTCTGTCTGTCTGTCTGTCTGTCCGTCCGTCCGTCTGTCTGTCTGTCTGTCTGTCTGTCTGTCTGTCTGTCTGTCTGTCTGTCTGTCTGTCTGTCTGTCTGTCTGTCTGTCTGTCTGTCTGTCTGTCTGTCTGTCTGTCTGTCTGTCTGTCTGTCTGTCTGTCTGTCTGTCTGTCTGTCTGTCTATATATCTATTTGTCCTTCTGGCTATTTATCTTCACATCTTCTCTCTCTCTCTCGCTCTCTCTCTCTCTCTCTCTCTCTCTCTCTCTCTCTCTCTCTCTCTCTCTCTCTCTCTCTCTCTCTCATTAAACTTTCGTAAGCACACTATACCATCAAGTTGCAATATACCCTGACCCCCTCCTCACTTTTACATAATGGCAATATTTTAAAGAACAAAACTACGAATGATATTCTAGTGCAACATATTTCATCTTATCATTCGTATGTGCTTTTTTTTCTATACAGTATACAATTCTACCCGTTCCCAGCCTTTCTCTCCATTCTAAAGACCGACCTCTAACTTTTAAATTCATAATTGAAACTTGATAACAATTACTTTACTCGGGTGCCCGAAAATGTATCGATAAAACCGAAAGCTGCAACTTAAAAACGGCTACGCTTATTAAATTATACATCTCAATTTTACCTACGTGCGCAAATGGAAACAGTTAGACAAACAAATTATTAAACGCAAATCGCTTAAGTCAACACAAAACAGACGCCGCAGACTTGTGGCAGCTCCCAAATAACACCAGCATTTGTGGATTTAGCAGGCGATTTGAAGAAAAGTCTCGCTGATTTAGTTTCCGTCCTTACAAAACCTTAACCTGTCGACGCGCTTTTCATAAATTGCCTTTCTTTTATATCATCTTCGGAACTGGCTCTGAATGTTGCCTTCCTAATGATGGCCCAAGCTGGCAGACCACCCCATCAACGGACACAATTGTAGAGTAGAGTTGCCAGATAGCATTATCTTGTGCCAACAGTGTACCATTTTTATTATCCAAATTGAGATTTCGCAGGCTTCCATTAAGCGCATTGCATTACAAAAGTTACTGATGTTTGCAGAGATATAGAGAAAAGGTAAATAATTATTTAACACTTAATAGGATTACTTGCATTAAGTTTCTCTGGCGCAGAAGCCGTCATTATTAACTCTAGAAGTTTTGTTTAAATGACTGACAAGAAGGCTTCAGCTAAAAATTAGGAAATCTGATCCGGCAAGAAGAAATAGGGGACGATATTTATTGTTGATAAAGCTTTCTTATCTGGACAGAGGGGAAGCAGGGGCAGGAACTGGCGAATGGAAGTGGGATGAGGATTATGGAAGAAAGATATTGAGGAAGTGAGGATTGAAAGAAATGAGGAGTAAGAAAGTGGAGATCGGGCAGTTGGAGTCTACGGCGTGGAGTCTTAGGACTAGTTTAACTGGGTTGCGGTTCTAGAGATGGTTCTGGTTCTAGATATGGTTGTGGCTCTAGGGATGGATGTGTTTCTAGAGATTGTTGTGGCTCTAGGGATGGATGTGGTTCTAGAGATTGTTGTGGCTCAAGGGATGGATGTAGTTCTAGAGATTGTTGTGGCTCTAGGGATGGATGTGGCTCTAGAGATTGTTGTGGCTCTAGGGATGGATGTTGTTCTAGAGATTGCTGTTGCTCTAGGGATGGATGTGGTTCTAGAGATTGTTGTAGCTCTAGGGATGGATGTGGTTCTAGAGATTGCTGTGGCTCTAGAGATGGTTCTGGTTCTAGAGATTGTTGTGGCTCTAGGGATGGATGTGGTTCTAGAGATTGTTGTGGCTCTAGGGATGGATGTGGTTCTAGAGATTGTTGTGGCTCTAGGGATGGATGTGTTTCTAGAGATTATTGTGGCTCTAGGGATGGATGTGGTTCTAGAGATTGCTGTGGCTCTAGAGATGGTTCTGGTTCTAGAGATTGGTGTGGCTCTAGGGATGGATGTGGTTCTAGAGATTGTTGTGGCTCTAGGGATGGATGTGGTTCTAGAGATTATTGTGGCTCTAGGGATGGATGTGGTTCTAGAGATTGCTGTGGCTCTAGAGATGGTTCTGGTTCTAGAGATTGGAGTGGTTCTAGGGATGGATGTGTTTCTAGAGATTGGTGTGGCTCTAGGGATGGATGTGGTTCTAGAGATTGTGGTGGCTCTAGGGATGGATGTGGTTCTAGAGATTATTGTGGCTCTAGGGATGGATGTGGTTCTAGAGATTGCTGTGGCTCTAGAGATGGTTCTGGTTCTAGAGATTGGTGTGGCTCTAGGGATGGATGTGGTTCTAGAGACTGTTGTGGCTCTAAGGATGGATGTGGTTCTAGAGATTGTTGTGGTTCTAGGGATTGATGTGGTTCTAGAGATTGTTGTGGCTCTAGAGATGGATGTGGTTCTAGAGACTGTTGTGGCTCTAGGGATTGATGTGGTTCTAGAGATTGTTGTGGCTCTAGGGATGGATGTGGTTCTAGAGATTGTTGTGGCTCTAGGGATGGTTCTGGTTCTAGAGATTGTTGTTGTTCTAGGGATGGATGTGGTTCTAGAGTTTGTTGTGGTTCTAGGGATGGATGTGGTTCTAGAGATTGTTGTGGCTCTAGGGATTGATGTGGTTCTAGAGATTGTTGTGGCTCTAGAGATGGTTCTGGTTCTAGAGATTGTTGTGTCTCTAGGGATGGATGTGGTTCTAGAGATTGTTGTGGCTCTAGGGATGGATGTGGTTCTAGAGATTGTTGTGGTTCTAGGGATGAATGTGGTTCTAGAGATAGTTGTGGTTCTAGGGATGGATGTGGTTCTAGAGATTGTTGTGGCTCTAGAGATGGTTCTGGTTCTAGAGACTGTTGTGGTTCTAGGGATGGATGTGGTTCTAGAGATTGTTGTGGCTCTAGAGATGGTTCTGGTTCTAGAGATTGTTGTGGCTCTAGGGATGGATGTGGTTCTAGAGATTGTTGTGGCTCTAGGGATTGATGTGGTTCTAGAGATTGCTGTGGTTCTAGGGATGGATGTGGTTCTAGAGATTGTTGTGGCTCTAGGGATGGATGTGGTTCTAGAGATTGTTGTGGTTCTAGGGATGGATGTGGTTCTAGAGATTGTTGTGGCTCTAGAGATGGTTCTGGTTCTAGAGATTGTTGTGGTTCTAGGGATGGATGTGGTTCTAGAGATTGTTGTGGCTCTAAGGATGGATGTGGTTCTAGAGATTGTTGTGGCTCTAGGGATGGATGTGGTTCTAGAGATTGTTGTGGCTCTAGAGATGGTTCTGGTTCTAGAGATTGTTGTGGTTCTAGGGATGGATGTGGTTCTAGAGATTGTTGTGGCTCTAAGGATGGATGTGGTTCTAGAGATTGTTGTGGCTCTAGGGATGGATGTGGTTCTAGAGATTGTTGTGGTTCTAGGGATGGATGTGGTTCTAGAGATTGTTGTGGCTCTAGAGATGGTTCTGGTTCTAGAGATTGTTGTGGTTCTAGGGATGGATGTGGTTCTAGAGATTGTTGTGGCTCTAGGGATTGATGTGGTTCTAGAGATTGCTGTGGTTCTAGGGATGGATGTGGTTCTAGAGATTGTTGTGGCTCTAGGGATGGATGTGGTTCTAGAGATTGTTGTGGTTCTAGGGATGGATGTGGTTCTAGAGATTGTTGTGGCTCTAGAGATGGTTCTGGTTCTAGAGATTGTTGTGGTTCTAGGGATGGATGTGGTTCTAGAGATTGTTGTGGCTCTAAGGATGGATGTGGTTCTAGAGATTGTTGTGGCTCTAGGGATGGATGTGGTTCTAGAGATTGTTGTGGCTCTAGAGATGGTTCTGGTTCTAGAGATTGTTGTGGTTCTAGGGATGGATGTGGTTCTAGAGATTGTTGTGGCTCTAAGGATGGATATGGTTCTAGAGATTGTTGTGGCTCTAGGGATGGATGTGGTTCTAGAGATTGTTGTGGTTCTAGGGATGGATGTGGTTCTAGAGATTGTTGTGGCTCTAGAGATGGTTCTGGTTCTAGAGATTGTTGTGGCTCTAGGGATGGAGGTGGTTCTAGAGATTGTTGTAGTTCTAAAAATGGATGTGGTTCTAGAAATGATTGTGGTTCTAGGGATAGTATGGTTCTAGAGATTGTTGTAGTTTTAGAAACGGTTGAAGTTCTGTAATGGGCTGGAGAAAATCGAATTTACAGACCATATTTTTGGTTAGTTGCGTATACTTTACAGGACGTTGCAGAACCCGCTCCAGCAATTTTACACTGCTGTTGCTTTTCTAGGTACATTTGTGTGTGCAGTAGTTTACCATTGTCACTTAACGGTCAGCTCTCGGTAGCACTGTCGAAACCAACACAAGACAAACAGCCCGCAGCTGGGATGGAGACTGGTAACTCGGCATTACGAAGCACGTTTGCAACGCCTGAACCACATATCACAAACAAGCTTAAAATTAGAGGATTGACTTCTCTACACTGGATTTTATTACATTTAACCCGGTCTTAGAGGTTACAGAATCTGGGTACTCAAAACCCTTAAGACTTTCAAATAACAAATAATGGGGGAGGGAGGGGGAGGGGCGTCCTGAGGGTCAGAGCTCCCTGGTGTTTTTTTCTGTTCGGTGGGCGCTCAACACAGCCCCTCCCCCCTAAACTTTCCCCCAGTAAAACAAACAAAGTGAGGGAGTCTCGAAGCGTCTTCTCACTACCCCACACCCAGAATATTTGTAAAATGGACTTGAGGGAATCTTTTATCATGTATAGAAGTTGTTTTATAAATTTTCTTTTCACATTTCATATATATATATATATTTGAACGAACCCGAGAAACCACATAAATACAGAAAACCACGACAATGGGCTAAAACCTGGGATCAGTGAGACGAAAAATCCACGACAATGTGCTACAGCCTGGGATCAGTGAAACGACAAAACCACGACAATGGGCTACAACCTGGTATCAGTGAAACGGCAAAAGAATATTTACATATATTCATGGGCGAACCAGTAAGCGTACGTGTCATGTTTCGCCATCTAACACGATCAACAGAATCACGGATCAGTTCAATATTTTAGTTATCACCTCATCCATTTGGCCAGGACCTTAAGGTATCCAGCCGTTTGTCTTCCTCTTGCTCTTTTTCTATCAATCTTGCCAGTTGTCACCAAGCTCTCGAGCCCATTCGTTTTCATAATATGTCTTAAAAGAATATTGACTCTCTGTGTCTGATTCTTCTGGCAAGTTTACGATTTTCATTTGTCTCAGTGAGGGCTATCTTGTTTTTCTTTCCTTCCATGATGTTCTTTGCATCCTTCCAGAAACCACATCTTTATCGCGTGTGAGTGTTCTCCCCATGTTTAACATGCACACGACAACATAGGTTCTACAGAATACTGTAACATTCCCCCCCCCTTTCCCCCCCCCCCCCACAGCAAGTAACATCTTCACATTGGTGAGAAATGTTGGCATCTTGCTAGAGACCACCTTTACAATGAGAACTGTTGTTTTAAATTCTGCAAGGCA
The DNA here is from genome assembly GCA_905116865.2 of Candidula unifasciata. Taxonomy (NCBI): domain Eukaryota; kingdom Metazoa; phylum Mollusca; class Gastropoda; order Stylommatophora; family Geomitridae; genus Candidula; species Candidula unifasciata. The sequence continues at coordinate 489,287 of CAJHNH020000990.1, read as the reverse complement.
TTTTGTATCCGATTAAATAACTTCTTAAATAGTTGCATTTATTAGCTTACTTGGGAGGAAAAGAAGAAGAAGAAAAAGAAGAAGAAGAAGAAAAAGAAGAAGAAGAAGAAGAAGCAGAAGAAGAAGAAGAAAAAGAAGAAGAAGAAGAAGAAGAAGAAGAAGAAGAAGAAGAAGAAGAAGAAGAAGAAGAAGAAGAAGAAGAAGAAGAAGAAGAAGAAGAAGAAGAAGAAGTGGGGAGGGATGCCGAAAAGTCGAGGAAGAACACTATAACAAGGAATAAGTTGTTCTAGCAATAAAACAGCTTTAACAACAGTGAGTGTTCTTGTATGAGAGCGTAGCTCTTGACTGTAAGCATGGGTACATACATGTCTGTGCGTGTAAAACATTAGCACTGCGCGCGACACCTGAAACGAAACAAAAACTCGGGAATTATTTCCGACTTAGTTCAAATCCACGACTGAGCCTTGCTACGGAACTGACAGCTCTCGCGCGGGCATTCTGACACCCGTTTACGCCCATCGTGTTCATGTCGCGGCGTTTCCATTTATCTTCGTGTTAAGACAACGCACATATGTACACACAACCAGGCTGGAAAACTGGGGAACAACGAAATTAACTGCCCCCTTTTTTTTACATTTAAAGTAGAACATTTATTTCGCTGTGCAGAAACACATAAACCGGTTTCGTTTTCAGATCTAATATGAATAATTCGCACTTTTCACTTCTTCTTCTTTAGGAAGGCAGGTAGGTAGGTGCTTTGTTGGAAAAAAAATCGCCACGCTTAACCAACATTTCCGAAGGGAGAACTTCAGGTTATAATTGTGACTAGGTTATGTGCCCACTGCACGCCACCAAAAGCCCTGAAAAGGACGCTTGCAGTGTTGATGCTATCAAAGGAGATAGACCCAAATACTGTCCTGACGAAGTCGTCTAAAGGCAAGCCAATGGGCGATCTGGTTGCCGATGAAAAAAAAAATAGAAACAACATATCAGCGTCGCAGATATGCAACCTGGAGTGTAGGGTGTGGAATAGAATATACATAGCAAATATTAAGATAGGGTCAGGTCAAATTAAATGAGACAATAATCAGTTTTGAGCAAACGATAACAACTACGAAAACGATCTAGAACTTTGAAGTAAAGTAAACTATGCCCAACAACGTCTGCTGAAGTCAAATGCTCTGTTTGGTTTCACAACGTTCACGAAAAATATAACGAGAAGACCAGTTTTCTTATATGGCTCTGTAACCTTGAGAACAACTAAAAGAGATATAGGAATGCCTACACTTTTTCCAAAAACAGTCTTACAGCCAATTTCTGTTTGCATCAAAGGAGCAGACTGCCGGAATAGGAAAGAAGAAAAAAAGTTAGTTGCGTATCCTTTACAGGACCAACCCCAGCATTTTTGGGGTGTTGTGGTTTTTCTTGTCGAAACCAACGCAGGGCGCAAGGCCCGCAGCTGGGATCGAACCCGGCACCCCGGCACCCCGGCATTACGAAGCGCGTTCGCAACCTCTAAGCAACAGACGCTGAAGCAGCAATAAAATAATACACAATCTGTTCAAATCAACACTGATCACTGGCATCACGAGGGCTAATTGACTGAAACGGCTGGGCATACTGCGAGAATGGCAGATGACAGAGTGAAAGACTGTAAACACAAGAGAACTGAATGGTTGTAGAAAACTATGAACACCAAGGCGACGATGCAAAGATAATATACAGGCACAACTACAAACACAGCGATGAATGGAGGTGGTGGTATCTGCAGAAAAGAACCTCAGAGAATCATAAAAATATTAAATACAGATAATGATGATCATCCGGAACGGCCAAACCACTAATTAATAAATTTTATAATAATATGAAATATGTTTAAAAAAAAATAAAGAAATGAAAATAATTTGTATGCAAAAAAAAAAAAAAAACAGTGAAGAAAAACAGTAGGTTTGGGTGTGGTGGGGTGGGTTAAACGCATCCATCTTATCTGTTACATTTTTTAGGGTGTGATGGAAGTGGAGAGGGTGGAGGGGGAGGGAGGGGGGGGGGGAACTAAACTCCAAAGGTTTCAACGCCTATGTCAATGAGCCCTGCCTTAGTCCAACCCCCCCCCCCCCCCCCCCCCCCCCGACCAAAAAAAAAAAAAAGGATCTTATTTCCTCGGACTGAAACAGAAAGAAACGAAACGAATGAGCGGTTAAAAAAAAATCGGTATCTTGTAGTTGTTGAATTGTAAAGTTGAAACTGGGTTGATCTCTAACGACGAGATGGTTTGTTGGCACAGGATAATCGTTTCGCTGACAATTACAGCTTTACCGGCGTCTATCGACTTAACTTATCGACTCGCTGAGCGTTCAAAAATAAACCACGTTTTGGGAAGATTTGAGAGGTCGGGAATACGAGACTCGAAAATTCGCGCGCGAGACAGGTTTTCCTAATGCGCGCTATTTATTGTGTTTATTACTTTTCAAAGGTTAAGTAGCTTTGGCCTGTTTGGGAAAAGAAAGTATTTAAAGTTTGGCGATGGATTTTGACGAATGAAAAATGTCTCAAAATTGATACAAATATTTGAAATCGTTCATTGTCAGTAGATACTTTTGGGACTGGTGGTGGTGGAGTTGCTAGCAAGAATACCTGCAAGCTCGGAGGCTTTCCCCATTAGCTGGCATCCATTTTTCAAAAATCTGTGCTCTCCCTGTGTCGGTTCTAGGGCCCCATTGTGAGGAAAACACGAGCAGACTGCCTCCCCGTCAAGCATGTCGTATGGGTCGACTAACAGTGAGCTTCTTTCGAAGTCGGAGTGCATCTATCCGAGAGGCAAGAAAAAAACTGTATGTATACAAATAAACTGGATCCGGGGAACGGGTGTGCACTCGACTATTGCTAAAAAAAAAATTTAAAAAAAAAAAAAAAAAACCAAAGAAGAAATGTGTCCTCCATACTAGTGAACAAATGGGAAGTGAGCACATATCTTTTAAGTCAACTACCGGAGCTCTCTACAGTTGTAGGACTTGACATACAATACTAGCGGCGCGTTCTTCTTTTTCTTTTGTCGTCTCACTGATACCTGGTTTGAGCACAATGCTATGGGTTTCTTTCTTTGTCTTGCGTTTCTTGCATGGTTTGGGTGTTAGATTTTTTCATCTTTTTGCAGATTTCAACTACCCCATTAATCTATATTTTCCTTGGTCTTCCCTCCCCCCCCCCTCCCCATCTTTCCCAACTATTCTGCTGTAAAAATTTTCATATGCAGTTTAGTCTTGCGGCATTTTCACAAGATGGCCGAACCATTTCATCCTCTGTCTTTCAATGTAATCCATACATAGTCTTTTTTCTAACTTTTTCTCCAATGCTGGCATTCGTACCAGAGGCGCCTACACAAAGAAAGCAATGCGGTTTTCTGGAGAGAGGAAAGGGGGTGTTGGGTCCCCTCAGGACACGCCTGTCTTGCTCAAGAAACCTGAGTTATTGAAGCACAACCTACGTAGTCTAAGAAGTTCCGAGAATGGTATGGATATTTGTAAATCTACTCCTATCATCAGCTCATGCGCGCGAAAACACAAGCCCGCACACACACACACGCACACACACATATTCTTTATTCTGTATTTATGAGTGCCAAACAGTAAATTAAAATTTGTTTAGCAAACTTATTTACTGACACACAGAATTTGTCTCTTGTTTAAAGGATATATATATATATATATATATATATATATATATATATATATATATATATATATATATATATATATATATATATATATAGCTCTTTTCTTCGAAACTTTTTTTTTTCCCATTTCGGCTTTAGTCATATAAGTGAAAGATTTCTATATTTGGATTACTTTTCCAAATAATCCTCTTAATTCGATTAAGTTGCTAAGTGTTAGTATCTTTTTTTTTCGAAGTTTCCCCGATAAAGACATTGTTTAAAATGTCTGCATGTGTCTATGAGCACCTTTCCTTTCTTTTCGTTTAACTTCCAAGTCACATCTTGCATTGATTTGGCTTCCATTATCAGCCCTGCAGTGTTCTCGACAAAGCCGCTAGTCTACCCAAACACGTCACTAAAATAATACCCAACAGACACCCATTAAGAAGACATGGGGTAAGAAGACAGAGGGATTTTGCCAACGAGATGCCTGCAGTTGGTGTTGGCACACGTTCCCGAGCAAATCTTGACTTTGCGATCGGTCTTTGCGAAACAACATGTGTAACAGTGAAATATATTTGTCACGATGATAGTACATTCATTACCATCATAACAGAAAACCGAGTAATGTTTTCGACTCGCTATAGGTATATGTCGTTTTTGAATTATGAGCCCAGTTTCATAATTCCAGTCGGTTGCTGTGTGTGTGTGTGTGTGTGTGTGTGTGTGTGAGCATGTTGATTTTTTGCTGAATCAAAAGTGACCGTGGCGCAGCGGCTAGACGCTCGCGTGCGGATCGGATGGTCGTGGGTTCGCTTCCTAACGGAGCCGTTTTTTTTTCTCTCTCCAAAAATGACCTTGACTCCCGGGTCGACCCAGCCTTGAGTAGGTACCAGGTGCAGTCCAGGGAAGTAAAGACGACCGGCATGATGCTTACTCCATCACCAATCCTGTGCCGATTGGTCTATAAAAAAGATATGTCTAGCCCGATATGCCTTATACGCCTAAAGGTGTGGAAAAGGGACCTTTATTTTACTAAAAGTGGCCTTCTGTGTTCTGTTTTCTATTTATCTGCCCAATCCCCAACCTTCTGTGAATGCACTGCCTATGTATTGAACTCCTTAGCTTATATTATTGTGTTTACTTCCACAATGAGGATATGTTGAACTGTTGTTTTATCCACTGGCCAAGTTAAAACGTTAGTTGCACATCCTTTACAGGACGTTGCAGAACCTACCTCAGCACAGCAGTTTGCCATTCCTTACTGGACGGTCGGCTTCTCGATACCACTGTCGAAACCAACCCAAGGCCTGCAGCTGGGATCGAACCCGGCATTCCGGCATTACTTAGCGCGTTTGCAACGCCTAAGCCACAGTCGCCGACCTTGGTCAAATACCGAGTGTCAGTTGCCACACGCAGCTGTTAACTTTACTCGCTAACAATTAGTATGTCTTCAGGTAAAACTGATGTTAGTCGTCCCAACGAACCGCCCATATACACACTAGCTCAGTTCTGATTGGTAGTTTCTGAACCTGTCACCTGGGCACAAGGTTACGGGGGTGTTCCACAATGCCGTTGATATCGCGTGTTGTATATTTCAAATATACAGCACGCCAGTGCTTTTAACACTCCAGAAACATAGACAAACACAAGAGTGGCACACCAGTAACCTGCACGAAACTTGTAAATAAAACGTGACCTACTTTGTTTGGGAAGACTAACTTAAAGGAGGGGTGAGTAGGGTGAAGTAGACGGAAGGTATGAGGAAAGGAAAGAAGGAAGGACAGGAAGGAAGGTAGATGAAGAAGTAGTGGTCTTATATATATATATATATATATATATATATATATATATATATATATATATATATATATAATATATATATATATATATATATATATATATATATATATATATATATTAGCAGTGATGATACCAACAACACAACTTACCTCGGCTAAGGTAAGTTGACGTCACAGAGGAGAAGCCCATATACGGGTGCCCAAAATGCACTGGGTATGGAAGCACCGGCAGTTGCATGGATCCGCCTCTGAACATGGCGTGCGCTGCGGGGAAACGCTCCTTCTTCTGTTGGCTAAAGATCAGCTCTGAGGATGAGTTCGAGTCCGGGGAGTGGGCATTAGGAGCGCCGGTGGTTGATTCATACACTGCATATGTTTTCGTTGTCGCAATGTCAAGGGAGGCTTCACCTAGGATATCTTTGATCAGGAATGAAGACTTTCTAGTAGACATTGTCGTGGAAAACGATAACCGTAAATTTCCTTAGAATATTTTCTCCTGTCCTACAGTACATATATCTTTCTACTGTATATACTTGACTGCGTTTATTTCAATACATACATGTTTACACTATGCCCTTATAGTGTATACCATTTTCCTGTATATAGTTGTACTATATATACGTATATCCCTTTGCATTAGTGTTTACTTTATAATCCTATAGTAAATATTCTTCGACTTTAGCTTTTTTTCATTTTTTTACCCTCTCGTTTTGTTCGTCGTTTTACTAGATATGCAATCGCTGCTATCGCTTGAACTATATATATATTTTGTTTCACTGTATACACTTTTACTGCTAAATAATGTTAATGAAATTAGTATTATGTCAGTATGACAATTTAAAAAAAAAAAGGTGTCCAGATTAAGCGACCCACGCAAAAGTTGTATGCTAAAAAAACAGTATAGTTATGGTTTCGGCAAAACGTTTATTTTGACACTTGACACTTTCTTTTAACTTTTCTCTTAGATGGCGCTTTATCTCTCGCTGCATTTCTATGAAGAAGACACTACGACTGTTGGTCATTAATTCCAAGCAATTTTGTCAGTTCAAATGTTAAATAATTATATGTTATTAGAACAGTGTGATTATTGTTTTCACAAGATTTATCTGATCATATATCCGAGTACTGGTAGCAGGCACCTCACTTGGGGCAGACAATTTCTGATGATTAGATTACGCCTGCCTGTGAACAAAATAGAAATAATTAATTGTTAATTAAAGTTGATATGCACAACACAGACCGAAAACAAGAGGAACATTACCATAAAAAACAGGCGAATATCTTCTTCTTCTTCTTTTTCTTCTTCTTCTTCTTTCGTTCGTCCGAGTGACGTAAATGCGTTATGCCTGTTTTGATATCGGTCAGACATTGGAGATTTTGTTTCCGAGTCGTATGACATGATCAGTCAGACATTTAAGCCAAATAAGCGCTCTGGCAGTGGTAGACTGTCGTGGTGGACCTCAGGACGAATACGATGGCGATGAGGAACAGCGAGGTATGCACGGTGACAGTACTGTTCCGCGAGATACCGCCCACAAGAGATGTTGCTCGTCTAGGCTGCAAATCTCTTGTTAAAGGGCTGAATCTCAGCAGACAAGTAATTCTTGCCACTTGTCAGACTTGTTTTAGCGAGGGTTTTCATTTAGCAGTGTGTTTGGCTAACGGTGGTTACCCGTGTTCCAAATAAGCTTTGACAGACGTTTTTACACATGCACTGTCTGGGCTGATGTGAGCCAGACTGGACACTACATCATTAGAGGTCACCAACTCCAAGATCGCCTGCTAGCTGGGTTCAGGTCACAAAGGTGAGCCCTTATCCATGGCGCACGATGTGGACGTGCGGCAGAAGTTTTGCGCGAGGATCCGTAATACCACCAAAGAGCCGACTGGCCTCGGAGGTGAGGTACTGAGTAACTCCTTATACACATCATAACGGTTTTAACTTTTACTCACACCTGTGATCGATATCACTGCGCCACAGACGATTATATAAAGCACATCACATAATTAATGCATTAAAAAGTGAATCATAATTTCTCACATAGTGTATTGACTACGAAAGATTACACAACAATGTAAAAGAAATTAATCTACTTTTTTTTCACACGATTAGTTACAGTTTTTGGCTCCCTAGATAATTATTA
>CAJHNH020000990.1:474189-476689 GCA_905116865.2 Candidula unifasciata | reverse complement strand
TACTACTACTACTACTACTACTACTACTACTACTACTCCTACTACTACTACTATACTGGCTCTCATGTCGACTCAGGCTTACATGAATATCAGGTAAAGTTTCGAAAGTAAAGGTAGCCAGCAGTGGCTGACTACAGCACCCACCATGTGCCGATTGTATCGGTCTATATATAGCATAGGTCTAGCCCTATATAGTCGGCTCTGTGGCTAAGTCGATGCGAACGCTTTGCTTCGTAATGCCAGGATGCCGGGTTCGATCCCAGCTGCCGGCAATGCGCTTTGCGTTGGTTTCGACAGAGGTATCAAGAAAGCCGACCGTCCAGAAACAATAGCAAACTACTGGACGTAAATTTGCCTAGAGAAACCACACAACAGTCAGGGGCTGTTAGGGTTGGTTCTGCAACTAGCCCTATATGCCCAATACATCTAAAGGCGTGAGAAAGTGATCTTTTTTATTTAGTTTATTCACGAGGTCGACTCTGTAGCTAAGTCAATGCGAACGCATAGTAATGAAAGGATGCCGGGCTCGATCGCATCTGCGGGCCATGCGCCTTGCGTTGGTTTCGACAAGAAAGCCGACCGTCCAGTAAGCAACGACAAACTACTGGAGGTAAATTTGCCTAGAAAAACTACACAACAGTCAGGGGCCGTTGGGGTTGGTTCTGCAACGTCCTGTAAAGGATACGCAACTAACCTTATTCACGAGCAGTCGAAATCGGAGGGGAATTGAGGCATTTGATCTCTTCAGTTATTTAGCATAACCATTGTTGGTCCTGAACAAACCATTGTCTTGGAAACACGAGCATTGACCTGGTGGAGAACACACTGTCGAAAGATCTTCATTCTTCAGACGAAATTATTCTGCTTTAAGAAAAGCAACCAAAAAGATCTAACCTTGAAATCCAGAATGTCGTCGATATATATTTAAGGCATTATGATATGACGGACCACTTCAGTTCGTTAATAGAATTAATGGAATTTTGTTTTAATTAAAAGAAACCCACAACAGTGTCTGGTAGATTATTTTCTCCACGAAAAAAAGATGAGGATGAACATCAAGAAACATTGCACAAGCTCACAGCTCTAAATGTATCAGGCGCTAAATGTCGGTCGATGTGCATCTGAGATGTCTGGAGTGGAATCTACACCCATTGAATAATACGTTGACTCTTTTACTTCTGTTTAGACAGTAAAGAGAACCTGTTGTCCCCCTTTATCTTTCTTTTCTTTTGTCATCTCATCTCACTGTTGCCAGGTTGTAGCCCAGTGTCGCTGTTTTCTGTATTTGTCCTGCGCTTCTCGGGTGGCTTCATTGATGGATTTGTTCAACATTTTTCATGTTTTATCAACACCATTTATCCATATCTTTATTGGTCTTCCGCTTGCCTCCCTCCCGGATATTTTACTGTAAAAAGTCTCATATGCAGTCTGGTATGTCCAACTACTTAAGTAAATTCGTCACAAATAGTGACATATAAATATGACGGATTTTCCTTTGCAGAATTTCCTATATTAAAAATTTTTTTTTTTTTCCAAGAAAGGGTCAAATTCATACAACAGCTTCAGAATACCTAAACTGTTGCAATTTTGCTGCTGAAGATGGTGACGGAGCGCTTAATGGAGTGTCCCGAGTGCTTTGATGTCGATTCTCAATCAAACTTTCTTCATCTTCTGCTCTGTATTTCCTCATATTTTTCCCAAATCAACTCAAGCTTAGTTCTGTCCTTCGCTATCGACTGCAGCGACTTAGAAGGCATTATGGGCCCCAGTGTGCTGGTGCCTCTACGACATGCGCCTATAAGAATGATATTATAACAGTCAGTTAGCATGAGGGTCCCTCAGTTAGCATAAGGGTTCCTCAATTTTTATGGGACCCCTCAGCATTGGAGCTGCTCAGTTAACATAGGGCAACTCAGTAAGCATGGAGATCCCTCAGTTAACATGGTGGTTCCTCAGTTAACATGGCACCCCTCAGTTAGCATTGGTGTCCCTCACTTAACAGGGAGCAACTCAGTTAGCATGGGGGTTCCTCAGGTCAAATGGGACCACTAAGTTAGCTTGTGGGTTGTTCAGTTAACATGGGGCAACTCAGTTAGCATGGGTGTCCCTCAGTTAGCATGGGGGTTGCTCAGTTAACACGGGACCCCTCAGCATGGGGCTGCTCAGGTAACATGGGGTCACTCGGGTTAGCATGGGGGTCCCTCAGTTAACATGGGGCAACTCAGTAAGCATTGTGGTTCCTATGTTCGCAGCGCCCCCCCCCCCCCCCCCCGCTTCCGTGCAAGTGCCCATCGGGCCTATGTTTTAAGACAGCCCTGATGCAGCTCATTCCATATGCTTTCTATCTTTTTAACTTCACTCTTTAAATACTTTCTCCATGTTTCTTATAGTTTATATCTTTCTGGGTTTTCTCAGCGTCTGTCCTATCCAACGCCTGCGTGTTTTCTTCACCTCTTGATTCAGTGGGATTTGTTTACTCCTCTTTCTGTTCCGAAATCAG
>CAJHNH020000990.1:456689-469189 GCA_905116865.2 Candidula unifasciata | reverse complement strand
TGTCGGAGGCAATTTGGTGTTTTAAAAACCCACCCTGGCTGCTGCCGGGGGCCCTAATGTAATCCCACCTATGGGTTAAACGGGGTTTCTGGGACCTATCTCTGGGTGATCCACCCCGAATGGTGGCACTTTGTGTCACCGGGTGTTGATTGTTTTGTGTGATGTCCTGGTGGGGGTTGAACATCATCACCATCCAGCCAACATTAAAGTTAAAAGGAATTATGTTTAGAAAAATAACAATAATAATTATTTTTATCTCATCACCGTCGTCATCATCATCGTTATCATCAGCATCATCAAATTTTCCTCATCGTCATCTAGCGTAGACTTTAGACCTTTAACAGTGTGTAACTGAATAAAGCATTTTAAGAGACTTCACAACACGCCAATCGCATTTACAACATAGTACTTGCGATACTATAAGTGCTAATTCTACGCCCACCGCTTACACTATTCCTACCAATCCCGCTGGTTGTTGACTTGTTTGCAGCATCAATCGATTCTTTTCTTTTACTGTCCTGGTTGCTTGTTGCTGACTTGTCAGAGTAGCTGCGCAAAGAGGCAGACCTGGAAAACATGGAAGCTTCAGCTCTGGGTTTCTGCTGCTTGTCGAGTTCTTCTACCGGTGAAGCTTGTGGAAACGCAGTTCCTACGCTAGATCGTCTAAGAAGGGTTGCCCTCTTGGCGGAATTGTCCGTGTTGCAGCTGACCCTAGGTGAGGGACTCCCAGTTGTAGTCTGGATGGAATTGGAGCGTCTAAGGCGTATTGGTGCATCGGAGGTAGGCGAGCCGTTGTTGGTGGCAACTAAAGACGTTACGGGACGGGAGGAGGTGGTGGTGGCTTTTCTGGTTATCGTCGGTGTTTTCAGTGAGGCAATGGGAACTGTGGACAAATAATGTTTATTTTATACAATAAACCAGGTAAAGAGAATGGTTAGGATATTAACACACACACATACACACAGGCATACACACACACACACACACACACACACACACACACACACACACACACACAAATGATAATTAACAGTAGAAATGAAAGGCCAACAGCGAACACAAATACAACAAATGTCTCCTATCTTGCTATTGATTGCTTATGACTGCACAAGTGACAGAACAAGAATAGCTGATATATTTTCAATAATATGAGAACATGTTTGCCATCTATAAAAATAAATACAACATTAAAAATTACAACTACTATATATCACAAAAGCCTGCACAATGAACACACTACTAAAAATTTTATTGGGTTTTCAGAAATGTAAATAGACAGAAAAGAATGTGGTATTTCAAGGAAACAAAAACTATCAAATACAAAGGATCTGACGAGATAGTAAATACAAAATAAAAAAAAAAAGCGGGAGGCGGGGGGGGGGGGGGGGGGGGGGGGGGGGGAGAGGGGGAAAGGGGGGGGGGGGGGGATAGTTCAAACACATTACTGGACATAAAACTGGTGTAAAAACCACTCTGCAAGGAAAAGTCTAGAGCAAGATGTACACACTGATACAAGTGGGGGAGGGTGGGGGAGGGGCAACAACAAGAGATGGACGAATAGCAGTCTGAGAGAGTGTACAAACAAGATGATAGACACGGTGAGGTGGCGGCCCATTTCAACATATTTTCATTGCAGAGATGACACCTGAATGATTTTTCAAACACATACACTTATGTGCCAGTGTCTTAACAAGCAGACAACAGACTAATAAAGTTTGTCTGTTTAAATGTCTGTATGCATGTCTGTCTGTGTGTTAGCCTTTTTTTCTATGTCATTTTTATTCGTCTATCTCTATCAGTCGGCGTCTGTGTCTTATGCGTTGCGAACGCGATTCGTTATGCCGGGGTGCCGGGTTCGATCCCAGCTGCGGACGGTTTGTCTTGCTTTGGTATCGACAGTGGTATCGAAAAACCGACCGTGGAGTTCAATGGCAAACTACTGGACGTAAAATTTGCCTAGAAAAACCACAAGAGTAAAAAAAAAAATGTTGGTGTTGGTTCTGCAATGTCCTGTAAAGGATACACAACCAACAAACATCTCTATAGCTTCCGTTTCTTTCTTTCTTTCTTTCTTTCTTTCTTTCTTTCTTTCTTTCTTTCTTTCTTTCTTTCTTTCTTTCTTTCTTTCTTTCTTTCTTTCTTTCTTTCTTTCTTTCTTTCTTTCTTTCTTTCTTTTCTTTCTTTCTTTCTTTCTTTCTTTCTTTCTTTCTTTCTTTTCTTTCTTTCTTTCTTTCTTTCTTTCTTTCTTTCTTTCTTTCTTTCTTTCTTTCTTTCTTTCTTTCTTTCTTTCTTTCTTTCTTTCTTTCTTTCTTTCTTTCTTTCTTTCTTTCTTTCTTTCTTTCTTTCTTTCTTTCTTTCTTTCTTTCTTTCTTTCTTTCTTTCTTTCTTTGCTTGTTTGTTTGTTTGTTTGTTTGTTTGTTTGTTTCTTTCTTTTTTTTTTCTACATGTTTACCTAGCTGTTCCCATTCAGATCTTCATAGACCTGTTAATTAATTAATCAATTATTTAATTAATTCATTCATTCATTTATTCATGCATTCATGCATTCGCGCTCTTTTCATCGGAGTGGCGAAGAAACGTTCCTCTGGCTATGTCCCAGTCGTAAATCAATAGGCACAATTGTAATAAATAGTAAAAATTAATAATAAATAGGAAACAAATGCCATATTTTGTGATGACAAATGTACTGCTTCAACTTCTGGCGAGCTACAGGTAATCTGCATTATTATGGCCTGGAGAGAATGAGGCACCTGGGTGTAACCAGAGGGTCTGATCGGCTCACTACACTCAGAGGAAAGGCAAGGCGGACATATAACCAGACTGTGACCGGTAGCGTCAGTATTGGAACTCCGCCCTGGCTGCTGAAGATGAGGACGGAGTATGCATGGGAATGCCCCGAGTGCTGTTATGTCAATTCTTGACTTAACTCAACTCAACTCAACTGTTGAAGCAGCTATCGCACCTGACAAACAGACTTACTTCCCCCCTCTCAACGATGGTCCCTCTCTAATAAAGCTTGATAACCGGATCCATCACTTGATTCATCGGCGACTGGTGTTGGCCCGTAGACGACTTCGTCGCGGGTCAGGACTGTATTTGGGCCAGTCACCTTTGATTGCATTAAAACTGGAGGAATCCTTTTCAGGGCTCTTGGTGGCATGCGAACCATTTTATACAGCGCACATAACCTAGTCACAATTATAACCTAAAGCTCCCCCTTCAGGGATGCTGATTGGACGTAACGTTAGAGGCCGAGTGATTCAACTGGTATAAAGCTTAAATACGAAATGATAATGATGACGATGATGATGATTATGATAATGTGTTTATGGCTGAAATATTTTTAACACAAATGCTAGTCATTAGTGTTTTTCCTAAATGTGTAATAAAAGTCAATGGTGTTATTTTAGGACAAGTTCAGAAATTTAAGTACCTGGGCACATGGATAACATCATAACTGAAATAAGAAACAGAATTGGACAGGCAAAAAACTGCATTTTATAAAATGAAAAACATCTTGGGCAATATATCCTTGTCATTGAGAGTTAGAAAAAGAATTCTTGCTTGCTACTTACATCCAGTTTTAACATATGGATGTGAATCCTGGACAATCGGTAGGCAGGCCAAACAACTTTTAGAGGCCTCAGAGATGTGGTTTTACAGAAGAATGCTTAGAATTCCTTGGACAGCCAAAAAAGAGGAACCAAGAGGTTTTGAAAGAGACGGGAGCCCGAAGACAACTTATCACAGACATCAGAAGGAGACAGTCATCATTTTTCGGCCATGTTATGAGAAGAGGGAAAATAGAACATGTTGTGACCACTAGAAAGATCTGTGGAAAAAGGGATAGAGGAAGACAACGAGAGAATATGCTTGACAGTCTTGTTGCATAGCATGGAGGTGTGTCGGCACACGAACTGATACATGCTGCAGGAGATCACAGATTATGGAGAGGCATGATCGCCCACGCCAGTCGGCAAGGCACCTGATGATGATAATGATGTTAGTTTTTAGTCAAGGTTTCAAACCCCCCCCCCCCTAAGCTGGGTGCCCGGCTCTCTAGCGTAGTTGGTTAAACCGGATTGCGCGGAGACCGGGTGACGAACTCCTTGTGGTCCGGGTTTAATCCCGGGGGTAGGCAGGAAAGCCACATTTCTCCCAGATTTACGGTATTTACAATGGAATCAAGGCCGAAAGCTTGTGATATCCATAATACCGAGCCTAAGGGTTCACAAACTCATGGCTTCTGGATACTAAAACAAACAAACAACTCTAAGATGGGTCACACCTTAACTGTTCCTTTGCTCTGTCAGTGCAAATCAGATACAATATACTTCGATGTCTTATTTCGATGCTAAGTCGATTCAAATGCTTCGTAATACCGGGGTTCTAGGTTCGATCCGAGCTGCGGACCATGCGCCTTGCGTTGGTTTCGACAGTGGTATCAGGGGGCCGACCGTCCAGGGGTGATGGCAAACTACTGGAAGTAAATTTGCCTATAGAAACCACACAACATACAGTGGCAGCTTGGGTTGGTTTAAAGGATACGCAACTAACCTTATTACGGCCCTAGGAGTCCTCCAAATTGCCAAACGCCTGCTTGCTGTTGCGATATAGCTTCCCTAATAATCACAGTGTGGAAACCAAGTCCTAAGACAAACGAACTACAGTTGGCATTACCTTTGTTTGCAGTTCTGAAGATTTTCCTTCCCACAGACACAGACATTCCCTTGACCACAGCCTCCACGGTGACGTCGTAGAAGGTGTCGAGTTCAAGGTCAGCCAGTACACACGCGGTTAACTCTCCAGACACAGTCACCTTGACCCCGACCTTGTCAACTGTGTGGTGAATCTGCCAAAGCCTTGCATCCTCTTCTTTGTTTTTTACAGCCACCTGTGTGTGTGTGTGTGTGTGTGTGGGTGTGTGTGGGTGTGTGAGTGAGTGTGTGTATGTGAGTGTGTGTGTGTGTGTGTGTGTGTGTGTGCGTGTTTGTGTGTTATATAAAGTTATACCAATAAATAGTAATAACTTAAAAACTTAAACATAAAATTGTAATTTCATGACATGGTATGTTTACGCCATTGGTTAACTGTCAGATGAGCAACAAAAGTTTCCCTGTTTTAGTGGGTCGCTGGTGTAAAAAGTGTGAAAAACACTGCTCTAAAACAAAAGTAAAGGACTCTCAACATCAGTGTGACATCTGACAGGCGCGTCACCACCGAGAAAACTTACAATATTTATAGGAGTTGGAGGTTGGGGGGAAGGGGGATGGGTGAGGAGAGACTTAATGAATGGTATATGTTGTTCACGGTAAAAGTAAAAGTAACGTTGACCTCCCCAGGCCGCGCCCATATACACACTGGGTCACTTCTAATTAGCAGTTCCTGATCTCCGTAACCTTCGCACAAGGTTACGGGGGTGTTGCGAGATACCGGTTATATCGCGTGTTGTATATTTCAGCACGCCAGCGCTTTTAACGCTCCAAAAACATAGAGCAACTTATCCCAACACAACTCCCAGAGAGGGCTAAAACCTATGTCACAGGCATTCTCTTTCTCGGAATGAAAACGTAAATGCCACAGAAAGCAAACAACATAGCAGCACACACCCATAGCCTCTAGGAAAGTCGAAAAGCCAAACAAACTTTTGAATGAAAAAGGACCTACTCTATTTGGGGAGATTAACGTTACTTTAACCGTTGTTTACTGTTTGCTTTCACCGGTTGTAAGCGTCGGCGGAAAAACCTGGCTGTTCGTCAATTTCTGAACTTCCCTTTGTTCCATGACCTGAGTTTTCCGAGTGCACCCATTTGACAGATTTTGCATGTTTGCGTGCAGACTGTTCGTGACTTGCCTCTTAGGCAGATGCACTCCGACTTCAAATGAAGCCCCCAAGTAGTCGCCTTTTACGACATGCTTGTTGATGAGACGGTGGGTCTATTCTTGATTTTGTTCATAATGAGACCCCGTAACCCACAAAACCCACAAAAATGGTATATAAATTATCGTATAACATTTAATATGACATAAAATGTATAAGCACACACTTAAACACATTCTACAGAGGTTGACAGGGACTTTTAGCCCTATTCCAAAACTACGGCGGGCGAGAGGGCAGGGGCTGAAGTTATATGAACCCCCAGATCCCGTCACCTCTGGTGCTAGATACGTATTCTTCTATACGCCTATCTGCACTGTATGGCTGATGCGGTCAACGCAACTCCGTGATCACAGGAGGGGATTGAACAACACTAATGCGATAACTCAAAGGGAAACAACCTGAACAAAAATATTGTTTATGTTTGAAAAGTAGGAGCAGGAGTTGTCTTGAGAGAGCCGTTACCTTATAGCCATTCTCCGCCGTCATACCTTCTGTTTAAACGCAGCGAATGGCCTAGATGTACAACGTTCACAACTAACTCAAGTAAATCAGCTTCGACTAAATGCGTGCAGCTGTTATTATCATCATCATGTGCCTTGCTTTGCAGGTAGTAAGTAGCACAGAACTGATTGTTAGGTAAGTATCTAATTCTTTCGTACCATCCCAGCAAAATATTTACAATTAGATGCAAGGTTCA
Organism: Candidula unifasciata; assembly: GCA_905116865.2. Lineage (NCBI taxonomy): Eukaryota > Metazoa > Mollusca > Gastropoda > Stylommatophora > Geomitridae > Candidula > Candidula unifasciata. Next base: position 462,611 of record CAJHNH020000990.1, on the reverse strand, counting down.
GATTTCTAGAGACAAATCGGCACTCTATGAGTGATATGGCCTGACGTCTCTATTTCTCATGAAAATTCCTAATGCCCATTTTGGCTGGGTCAACATCAGAATCAAAGTCACCATTGTCATCATCATAATTATTATCATCATCATCATCAGCAGTAGCACATGCACAACAACAGCAAAACATTGTACATACCCACACTGGTTACTTTGAAACTATTTTGTGGTGCTCCAAATTAAGTTTGCTCTATGGCCATACGGTATACCGGGTTTCCATGTTTTGTAGCTGCTTGATTCTCATCCTTGAGATATTAATCCTGCAGACTACAATACTAGAGGGAGAAAAGCAGCAGCAGCAACAACATCGATAACAACAACTCCATTCTTAAACATCGCTTCTGAGTTGTCACATACCTTCTTAGAGACAATATGGTAATCAGAAACCTTCTGCCCAAAAAGTGATGGCCGAGTCCATTCGATCTCCAGCGTCGAGCTTGACAAGGAAGTACTTGACGATGTTATCACAACACCTGAAGAAGACATTAAAAACGAATAGTACCATCAACACAAATTATTAACAACATTCATCAACATTGCGTCGGCATCTTTGGCTTAGGCGTTGCAAAGACGCTTCTTAATGCCGCGTTGCCGGGTTTGATCCCAGCCGCGGACGGTTTGCATGCGTTAATTTCTTCAGTGGTACCAAGAGCTGATCGTTTAGAAAGCAATGGCAAAATACTGTATGTAAAATGTGCCTTAAAAAACCACAACAGCCAAAAAATGCTGGGGTTGACTCTGCCACGTCCTGTAAAGGACATGAAACTCACTTTAACATCATCATTTTAATCATCATCATCATCATTATGATCAACAAGTGACTTAAAACTAGCGTGGATAAACACGCCTCTATAACCATGTGATCTCTAATAGTAGGTAGTAGTTTCCTTCTCTGACACCCTCACATGAAAGTAACATTAATAATAGGCTGTTGAGAATCTTCTCACGTATTTCTGTTCTGTTTCTTTTTCCATAAATCATCGCAGTTCACCGCCGCAAAGGCAATATTAAAAAAAAATTAAACTATACCCATTTCTAGCTTATAAATCAGCAACTGTCGGAAAGTGACAGACGAAATGACAAATACAAACTACAGACTTGTCTCAATGTCTAAAGAGAATGCAGGGAGTATTTTGGCCAAACAAGATCACACACAAAGTGCAAAGAAAGAAAACTACGAGGGGTGGTACAAAAGTTATCCTTCGTATTTGGTTAAAATCTATTTAAATACTCTATCTGGGAGTCGCCGTGGCGTAGCAGCTAGACTCTCGCCTGCGGATCAGAAGGTGGTGGGTTCGCTACCTTGGCTGCCAGGTCGACCCAGTTTTGAGTGGGTTCCAGGTGCAGTCCTGGGAAGTAAAGGCGGCCGGCATGATGCTGAGACCATCAGTCATATTGTGCTGTCGGTCTATAAAATATAGGTCTAGCCCCATATACCAGATACGCTTGAGAGGCATAGACAAGGGTTCTTTACTTCACTTAAATTTAGCGGGACTTTCTTAGACACTTGCACGTTATAGCATTATCAACCAGTTTCGGTAACATGTGGCACCACTGTAACGGTTTAAAAATAGCTACTAAAATCGTTCGGTTAAAACAATGTAATGTATTAGAATTCCTCAACAATGAAGGCGAGATCCCAATTCGCATTCAGAAACGTTTGAAACATTTTCATGGAGATTCACCAGTGAAAGTTTAGCACTGTCCGACGCTGGGTACATCGTTGTGATGAAGCTGAAGTAGGTCAGTCCTTAATGGCTGAAGCAAAGTTGACTGGCTGTACGTCATTTGCAATTACTCTAGACAATATTCACTGAACTGATGACAACATTCGTGCTGACTGCCGGGTAATCCTGAATAAACTGAAGGTCTGGACACTGGCTTTACAAATAGACAATAAGGAATATAGCTCATCCATTGTGAGCTCTCCCTGACGTTTCAACGACGCACAAAGATAAAGATATTTATCATTAGAAATGTATATCTAAGAATAAAACTTTCCAAACCTTTGAGGATTTGCCTCAGGTCGGCCTCTGTCAACTTATCCTCCTCCAGACGGGATTCGGCATTAGAATACTTCCCTCCAAGAAATTTCCCGCGACTTTCCAAAGGCAAGCCATTACCAAGAAAGGTGAACAAAAAACTCCACAAATTAGGGCTAAAGGTCACTAGTTTGACCCCTGACTCCTGAAGCTGCCTCAGCCCAATAACATTGTCATTAGATTCGTTAACTGGTATACCATGAAAACAATCTTCCATCCCCCTCCATATCCAAGATGGCCGACGAATTCTGTTCAGTGCAACGAACGCTATGCTTATTTCAAATTTAATTCGTTTTTCCTTTGCTAAGGCAACGGTTTTGATGATCTCTTCTGCACATTCAAAGCAAGGGCTGAAATTCTGAATCAAGGTCGCCGTGAATGCATTCCTTCGGGTGGCCACGCGAACTTGGGTCAGAAGATCGCGAGCAACTGCTGCAGTCGCGTGAAGTCTTGACGTTCCTTCCTTTCTTGTCCAGGGAAAGTTGGACGTTTCCTCTTTGGCAGTGTGGTAATAGAGAACTGTGGCTTCAGGGTGATTGCAGCTATGGGACGCAGAGGAAAGATGAGTTGTCCAGAACAAATCAAAATCTTCTTTGGCCATTTTTTTTCAACTAAACGAGACTACTGAAGAAAAAATTGATTTTTCTTTTCTTTTACAGGTAGTGTTCAATACCTTATGTTCAAAAATTTAAATTATTTAGCTGTTGTAAAATTCATTTTTGTTGTTGTTGTTGTTGTTGTGGTTGTAGTTGTTATGTGTTTTCTAAAATCCACTGGAGTCTGACAGTTAGAGGCAGTGAAGGCAGTTTCACAACCACCAATATGTTCAGATTTGAAGTCAGTTGTTAGTGACCAGGTAGCAGTCTTAAGGTGTTACATCGTTGTTGATTATTAAAACCACGTCACAGTAAAGGACCATTTTTGTGTGTGCTTGTGTGTTATTTTAAAGCCCTATCTGTGCTGTTCTTAGAGGGCCCTAAATTAACCCCGCGATTCAACAGGGGTTCCGGAACTTGCACAAGAGGAATTCTCAACCGAATGGTGGCACCTTGTTTCACCAAATGTTTATTGCTCTCTCTGCGGTGCTAGTGGGGTTGAACGTCAGTCAGCTGTTTACCTGCAGAGTTGAAAAAAAAAACAAAACATGATCTACAGATAAGCTAGTTACAGACCTTATAACAAATATAAAAACTAAAGTTAAAAAAGGACCCTTTTCCACGCCAGCGTACAATGATAAATCAAGGGAGAGAAGTCAACAAGTTCTAGTTAACCGCGAGATGAAGAAAAGACGCTGGAGTTGGATAGGACACATTTGGAGAAAACATAGGAACAGTGTAACTGGAATATCTCTGTATTGGAACTCACTACGGTATAGAGATTAAGGCAGACCAGGAAAAAAAAAAAACATGGAGAGGAGAGCCAGAGCGTGAAGTGAAAATGATGGAGAGCTGCATGCAACAGCAAAGTATAGAGTGACTGGGCATGTGTTGGTTGAGGGCCTATGCTTTATTAGGGCTTAAAGGGCAACAGAACAACAACAACAACATGAAGAAGAAGAAGAACACGAAGAAGTAAAAGAAGAAGAAGAAGAGGAAGAAGAAGAAGAAGAAGAAGAAGAAGAAGAAGAAGAAGAAGAAGAAGAAGAAGAAGAAGAAGAAGAAGAAGAAGAAGAAGAAGAAGAAAAAGAAGAAGAAAAAGAAAAAGAAAAAGAAGAAGAAAGAATAATAAAAATAATAATAATAATAATAATAATAATAATAATAATAATAATAATAATAATAATAATAATAATAATAATAATAATAATAAGAAGAAGAAGAAGAAGTAGAAGCAAAAGACTTTCACAACATTTTATGCTGTTCACCCATTTTGAAACATTCAGGTTTTGAACAGCTGGCCAAAGATGTCATTTATGAATATATTAAAGAACAAATTATTTATGAAGATATACCATTTTGTCAGTTCCAACAATTAACTCCTTAGCCTCATATCTATATATTTCACGCAGGACAGTGTAAACTATTGTTTGTGTCCTCATTATACCACTTGACAATGGGAAAACATTTTTATGACCATGTTATTAAACAGTAAACATACAACACAAAAGAATGTATAAAACGTACCGTGTAATGCCACATTAAGCTGCGCTGAAAACGAACACATATGTTTAACACCAGAACACTACAGATTTAATCAGTATTTGAATACGGCAATGCGTTGGTCTGTTGTCAACAAATATTGTCAAGTACGAAACACATCTCCAGATAAGATGTATACTTCTGTTATCTCGAAATGCGCTTGCATATGTGTTTGTGTGCACTGTTTACACAGGCGTGTTTTTATTTTTATTTTTATATTGCAGGTATTTTTAAGCAAAGAATTGCTATCGATTTAAGTGTTTCTGCACTGTTCGCTGATTTACTGAAACCGAGCAGTTAATTTTCATGAATGTGCGCATATAAAGAAAGGTGAAAGCAAGAATGCTTCGAGCAGAGTGGCAAGCTTCAGTGAAGAGGTCACGGGTAGTGAGCATACTTTGAATCTTTTCTCCAGGCGTGGTGGGCAATGAACAGGCAGACAGATTGGCTGGATCTGCGCTACTGGTTGGTGAATTGATACATGACAAGGCAGATGTGGTCAAGGCTTATTCAGTAGAGAAACAAGATTATTATGGCTTGGAGAGAATGAGGCAACTGGGTGTAACCAGAGGGTCTGGCCGGCTCACTACACTCAGAGGAAAGGCAAGACAGACGTATAACAAGATTGTGACCGGTGCCATCAGTATTGGAACTCTGCTGAAAATGGGGACAGAGCATGCATGGGTATGCCCCGAGTGATGTGATGTCAATTCTTGACTCAACTCAACACAGAGAGATAATTCACTAAACTATCTAGGAATGACTTTCAAATACGACGTGGAAGAGGTAGTTCTAGAGAAAGGGAAAAGACTCAATGCTTTGCCTGTAATGGCCTGGCAGCCATGGAACAGAAAATGTTCTATACATTTTTTCAGCAACAGATTTTTTCGGTGATAGAGTATAGTTTGGTACTGTTAAAATTATCTCATACCGAAACAGAGAAGGAACACATGCAGAATAAAGCCATGAGAGTCATTCTGGGGTTTAACACCTTAGTCATCCCTTTGTGGGATGCAATTTTTCGTTCTTTGAAGCCCTACTCTGGCTCTTGTCAAGGGCCGCAATTTAGCCCGGCTATAAATTTGGTCTAATGGCTGAACGCAGTTTTCGGGACCTCTCCACGGGTGATCCTCATCCACATGGTGGCATTTTGTGTCATCGGGTGTTTATTGCATGTATGATGTCCTCCCGGTGGGGTAAAAGAAGATATATATATTCTGGGGTTTACTTAAAACATGCCAACAGCGTGCATGCGGCCCATACTTGCATTACCATCCGTATATGAGAGTTACAAGGTTTTTTAGGCGAAAATATACCTGAAAGTCGCAATGGACAGGGAACACCTTCTGAACGAGTCCTTAGGAGATAGCACGGGACAACGGTTGAAAAGAGGTGGCTCTTGGATGGCACAGGCAGAAGTCACGATCAGAACTGGTGTGGAATGGGTAATAGTGCCACCAAACAAAACAGACTTCCAAATAGTGATAGTTACCTTGGACCTAGGGTGACGGAATAAATAGCTGGCGAAACAAAGCCAGTGGTACAAGAGCTGATCAATTAAAATTCACGCCCAGGTGGCATCATAATATATACAGATGGGTCTGTAGTGAGAGGTAAGAAAAGTGGGCGGGTTTTATTACAAAGGTGAATGGACACTGCCTGAAAACAGACAGTCTCGCGAACAAAGTCAC
>CAJHNH020000990.1:449189-454189 GCA_905116865.2 Candidula unifasciata | reverse complement strand
TGTATGTATGTATGTATGTATGTATGTATGTATGTATGGTCTGTATGTATGTATGTATGTATGTATGTATGTATGTATGTATGTATGTATGTATGTATGTATGTATGTATGTATGTATGTATGTATGTATGTATCTATGTATGTATGTATGTATGTATGTATGTATGTATGTATGTATGTATGTATGTATGTATGTATGTATGTATGTATGTATGTATGTATGTATGTATGTATGTATGTATGTATGTATGTATGTATGTATGTATGTATGTATGTATGTATGTATGTATGTATGTATGTATGTATGTATGTATGTATGTATGTATCTATGTATGTATGTATGTATGTATGTATGTATGTATGTATGTATGTATGTATGTATGTATGTATGTATGTATGTATGTATGTATCTATGTATGTATGTATGTATGTATGTATGTATGTATGTATGTATGTATGTATGTATGTATGTATGTATGTATGTATGTATCTATGTATGTATGTATCTATGTATGTATGTATCTATGTATCTATGTATCTATGTACATCAAATAACGTAGCACTCCTTATGATTTAGAGACGCCGGTACAAGAGTCGCACTGTGGAAGAAACTGGAGCTAACCATCTGATTTCCCAACGAAAGCAGACGACACACTGTGGACAATCTTCACTGCACACAATAAACGGTTACACCATGTACAACACTTGTGTTGTTTAAGCTAGTGGCGAATCACATTTTTTGTATTGTTGTCCAAGGGGACATAACACACAAATAATATATCGTATAAGTTCTCTTTAAAGAGTTAACTACCGTAATAATTTTCTTTTTGGGTCGCCTCCTGGCTCGCCGGTAGACAACTTCGTCGCCGGTCGCTACCAACAGTTTTCGGGTCTTTTTCCTTTGATCGCATCAACAGTGCAGGAGTCTTTTTCAGGGCTTTTGGTGGCGTGCAAGTCTGAGACATTTTATATACAATGCACTTGAAAGATATAGCTCCAACGAGGATCCTGAAATAATTTGGTTAGACTTTTAAAATCCACATTTTGCCCAGGCTGCGCCGTTAGGCTACCCTTTTTGATTTCCAGCTGCCAAGGGCAACAATGCACAAGGGCGTCCGATCTCACTACCCAATCCACGTGAAAAAATCCCTGCCTTTACCGGGGATTGAACTCTGAATGGAAGCTCTAGCACTCGAGGTGGATACCCTGCATCGAGACCACGGAACCCCAAACTATATTATTAATTATAATGTTATTAATAATAATAATAATTATTTTATTATTTGGTTCACCGATGAGGATTGCAGTCTGTGAGATTAACATCCCAAGAATGAAATTTAAACAGCTACAAATCCCACAAACCCTGTTCAACTGCATGATCCTACTGCACTGTTATATTGGCACACCATACAACGGTTAGGATTTGAGTTGATTTGATTCAAGAACCAGCATCACAGCACCCGGGGTATTGCCACAAACGCTCCGTCTCCATCTTCAGCAGCCAGCGAAGAGGTCCGATACTAATAGTACCAGTAGCATTCTGATCAAACATCCGTCTTGCCTTTTATCTGAGCCTCGAGCATCTGACAGAACCTCTCGTCACCCCCCCCCCCCCCGCATCGATCTCACCAGACTGTGGTGATCCATCTGCTCAGTCGAACTGTACAGGCTCTCCCACAAGGCACTAACCAAGTCTGCCTTATCATGCATCAGTATTCCACCAAGTTGTGCAGACCCAACCAGTCTGTCATTTCCCAACACACCGGCGTATCCCGGTGAACAAATGTAGAGAATGCTCCTCACCCGTGTCCTCCGCAGCGAGGCATGCCACTCTGCACGAAGCAAACCTATCCTGATCTTCCTCAGCGTGCTTTCTTAGCCAGTTACAATCACGATGTGTGTGTGTGTGTGTGTGTTTTTTTTTTTTTTGAGAGTGTGTGTATGTGTGTGTATGTGTGTGTGTGTGTATGTGTGTGTGTGTGGTTTTCTCTAACCAGCGTAAAGCTGCAGTGACAACGGTTAGGGAGTAGCCTGTAGTTGAGTGTGGGTGGGTCTGTTCTATAACTATTGACTTCTTCGTGTGTAGTGTCTAGGAAAATAAAATAGCTGAGGATGAAATATAACACTGTTAAAGAAGAGCCGGCATGGGGTTTGCTTTCTGAAAAATTTGAATGGGTCTTTTAATGCAGAGAAAATGAACCACTAGTAAACAGAAAAACCGGTCTGTTCCTTCTGGTTGGGTGTCGGGTGTATGGCTCTAGAGCAGCTGTTCTAAACCTGTGGGTCGTGATTCTTTTGGGGGGTCGAACGACTCTTTCACAGGGGTCTCCGAAGACCATCGGAAATTAGATGCAGCATTACGAAGGTTGCGATTTACTGCCCTAGAGTCTTTAGGATGCCAAGTTCACGTTTTTGGCATTTTGCAGCAACTGCTTCCACCTCGTTCCTGATTGACAGGTTCCTATTGAAAGTGACACCGAGGTATGTCACTTTGCCTCCTCTTTTCAGATTTCTATTGTTTATTATAAGACTTATGACATAACCTCCGACAATTCTATTGCCCAGAGAGCACCATAAAATTGCCGTAATTTATGGACTAACGATAGCACACCAGCCAGTCACTTTGTCCACAGAGTTGCCTGTAGCTACTTCTGAGCCGTCTATTGTCTATGTCTTCCCTACTTGTATTCAAGACCATCTACAAATGTCAACACCCTCCATTCCCCAGGTGCTTCCAGTTCTGCAAACTTGCTCGTAAAAATATGAAATTTTTATGTTTATAGTCAGGATAACCACCAACCAACAGCATGTTAAAATGAAAAACAAAATAATTTTTTCAAAAGACTAATAATGTTTTTTTATCAGCCAGTTTTCATTGACATTCTTGATCTACTACAATTTCAGCATTGTTCTTTCATATGTCTACAATGTGCAAAGAAAGATTAACATAACAAAACATAACCCTCGACCCGTTATTGCTGTGGAGGTGTGTTGATGGAAGCCCAGGCATATAAAACCCGTCATCTTTCTCTGTCTTCCGCTTGATGAATAAGTGCATGATAACTGAGTCCTGTCCCTTTCTTGATGTTGTCACGCCAGGTTCTTCTTTACCCTCGTCTTATTCCACTCCCCCCCCCCCTCCTCCCCCATGTTCTTCGAAGCCAAGTCTTGGCAATCAAATCAGGTCTCAACACGTGCCCAAGCAAAGTTAGCTTGCTACGTTTCACAAGTGCCAAGAGAGGCTTCTGATGTCCTGCAAAGAATGAATGCTTGTGCAACACTCAAGTTCTTCTTTTTTTTTTTTTTTTAGTGTTCACCTTCTATAAACTCAGGTGGATTGTTCTGGTTGTTCGTCCGCTTCTGGGTCGTAGTTTTATTACAGAACTCCAGTTTTGTGTGCACATCCGATTTACAGATCGGACCTACTTGTATGCAGACTGTTTATTCCTCGCACTTGAGTCAGATATACTCCGAACTCGAAGGAAAAACACAATTAGTCATCTTTTATTGCATACTTGAGGATCTGGCCACCACCCTCCCCCCCCCCCTTTTACCCACAACCCCTTCAATGAGGCTCAGGAACCCATACGGGAACTTTTTTTCAAGAGGTTTGATTTTCTTCTTTATTCATGACGACACGGGTAATGACTTACATCCGTATGTCACCGGGAAGTCAAACGTTTTTTGCTTTCATTTATTTGTATCCTAATTGTTTCTGTTGCAGGCAGCACACCAAATAATAACTGGTTTGTTCACAGACAATATACTCTCTTCTGCTGCAGACGATTATTTCATTTATTTCTTCTTCTTCTGCTGCTCCTTCTGCTTCAGTCCCTTATTTGCCAGTGGAGCATAGCTCCATAACCAACTCACGTCAAGTCGTCCTATGCTAAGCTACTGCATGCAGCTTGTCCCATATTCCAAAGTAGAGTAAAGATCTCTTTTTACGCCTTAGGAAAGGGCACCCCTATTTTTAAAAGGACCAATCGGCACTAGGTGGGTAATGTGGTCAGTATTACGCCGGCCGTCTTTACTTTCCCAGGACATACATCCTGGTACCCATTTACGACTGGGTCCACCTGCGACGCCCCATACCATGATACATATCCACGCAGCTAGCAGTGGGTTTCGATCGCCGAACGTTGGAAATACGAGTCGGACTCGCAACGCCTAAGCCACGGACGCCGCGTCTCATATCCTAGCCAACTTTTAAACCCCACTCTCTACCTCCCATTTCTATCAGTTGTTTGGGCTGCCTTTATTTCTATGCTCCATGTGAGTTCCAGTGTCTAGACATTCTAGTTATATTGGTTTCATGTTTTCTCAGCAATAGTTTTCTGTTCTCTACTAACAGTTAGTTTACACCCTTCTGACCCATAGCATTGTGTTTAACTATATTTTAACATATTTGGACTTTTGACAATGAAAGAGAAGGTTTAAAGACAGGAGTTCAAACAATTACAGAAAGGGTAAGGAAAGACCTCATGCTGGACACCCTCTTAATTAGTAGTGTTTTTTTTTTTCTTTCTGAAAATATTTGTTAGCAATGGAGCCAATGCATTAAAAGTGTGTGCCAGTTTATTTGTTTTAATCGTTGACATTTTTTTCCTTTTTTTTTTCAGTTACACCATCGAAGTGTTGGAAGAGGGGAAAAAAGGGAGGGTTGGGGGGGGGGGGGTGTAAGAATCCTCGGTGGCTCTTCCCAATCCACTGTATAAGTTAGTTTTGATTTCTTTAAGGTCGCTCTTGATGTCGTCGTTCCATATTCTGTGTTATCTTTCCCTTGATATGTGTTCTTTATGTTTCCTTAGTGCGGCTTTCTGCAGCAGCCGGTACCACAGTAATCTCTTTGCACAATACGGCCATGCGCACTGTTGTTGCGTTTTACCTCTTATTGGTTCAACGGACAAGAAGGCGTTTACCAGCAGGCTCTGTGGAGAGCTTCGAGCAAGGCAGGGTACTTAAGACGCCTTTTCATCCACTGCGCCTAGGACCGTTTC
>CAJHNH020000990.1:384189-444189 GCA_905116865.2 Candidula unifasciata | reverse complement strand
TTAATATAACATAGAATAATAGAATATATCCCATCACTCCTCCTCATATTCCACATTCTCTCCAGTCTAGTCTGAATGTCTTTTGTCTTACATGGACGTCACATATCCTACCTTCCCTCACAAGCTATGTCATGATAGTTGACTTTCTAAGTCTGTTGTCCGTCTTCACTCAGACTTCCAATCATTGTTTTTACATCAACACGTGGGGCAGGATATGTGCTGAAACTCCAACCATTTTATGTGTGCATGCTGTCCTGAATAATATCTTTCAGTGACAGTACATACGGTACACCCATAATTCTTCCCATGGGGTTATAAATCCCCTGTTTAGGTGAACACATTAAGTGAGCACATGGTGGGCACACAAAACGTAGCAGCATCCCTGCACATATGGGCATGATTTCCCACAGTCCAAACTCATATTTTGGTTGATTGTGGAAACAATATAATTACATTTCATTTTAGCAAATGTCATTGTTCACATCTTATTTTATACACATGAAAACATACACTGAAAAACATGTGACACAAACATACAAGGAATAGGAATAGTTTAGCAGTTCCCTAACTGAGATACTGAATACTCACATAGACCTATTTCAAGCAGAATGTGCAGACAAATTAGGAAAAGGTAGTATAGACTAAGCTTAACTCCCTAACCTATGTATATAAGATTAAAATTAATATTTTATCCTACCTGGGAACTTTCCATCTATTGCCAAACCAGAATACGCCCTTAAAATTTACCTTTACGTCGACCTGTGTTTGTTGCTTGCTAGCTGCGATGTGTCGGGAATTCCAAAGGTTCGGAGTATACTATCTATTTTCCAAATTAAACTCCTCCCTTTTCTCGGTTCTACCCAACCCTCAAGACGATGACTTAAGCCACGCCTCTGAGGTAACTATCAGATCAAATTGGCTAACAAGTTACCTGTCACTCAATTCTGGACTGACATCCCTAGAGCAAACATTCTTAAGTGACCCAATCTAGTTTACAGGGAATCTAACTAGCCGGTGTGAAAAGACGGTCAGTGAAGCCATTGTGTTTCCTACTAGACCAAGATCAAACATTCCTAATTGCCAAACATCTGTTCTCTTGAGAATTACACTGACGTGTTACTTAAACCTCTCGTCGCCACAATGTCTAGCGTCCACTCAATTTACCTGATTCAGTCTTTCAAAGCAGTCTGGTCAGGAGATAACATTCTGACACTGGCGTGAGAATCAAACCTAACATCCCTAGTCTGAACCAGCGGACTGTATTACGTAGTGTTATGTAATTTTAAACAAAGCGCAGTGGCTTTGTCTCGATGAAGGACTGGAAACATTTAAATCAATTTTGGTTTAAAGTAATATTAGGGTAAAGGGCAGAGTAAATATAATCCTCTCTCTTTAGAACCAGAAGAACTTATTACAAGTTCTAACTTCTGGAACCACTGAGGTCGTCTCGTGACAGATACCACACAAACGAAAATCACCCGGTAACACAAGCTACCACCATACGGATGAGGATCATCCTTGGAGAGGTCCCGGAAACCGCGTTAGGCCATATTAAAAGCCCGGTTATATTTAGGGCCCCCGGCAAAAGCCAGAGTGAGGCTTCAGAATAGCGAAAAATTGCATCACACATGGGGACGACAGGTTCAGTCACGTTACTCACTTACTTTCAGGCAACATTACTCACGTCCCAATGTGGGAAGCAATTTGTTAATTACTTAAAAGCCCCACCACGGCCGTAGTTAGGGGTCCTATTATAACCCAACGGTTGAACGGGGTTTCTGGGACTTGTGCCCGGGTGATCCTTATCAGAATGGTGACACTTTGTGTCACCGGGTGTTGGTTGCTCGTTGTTCAGGCTAGTGGGTTTGAACGACACGACACATACAGAGTTCTGCAACTATCTGGGTCACGTGACACAACACAACCTCTGACAATCAACGATATCTTTAATCTCAAGCTTGGTTTCGCTTTTGACTGCATCAGGGCTGCCGAAATATTTTGGGAGATATTCTCAAACTGTTTTGGAAAAGTGCTAAAACAGACTAAAAGGATAGCTCAAAAAATATATTCAATTAAAAACAGTTAAAACATCTTGTAAACACACACACACACACATACACACACACACACACACACACACACATATATATATATATATATATATATATATATATATATATATATATATATATATATATATATATATATATATATATTAAAGCAATGTTTCCCCACTGTAAGTTTGAACAAAAAAGACACAAACATAGATTGCACAATTTATTGCCTGGCATATTTCGCTGTATCTTGTCAGGTGCAGTAACACTTAAATAAATGAAGCAAATAAGTGAACCCTTTATAACTGACGTACAATTTAAAAAAAAACGATCAAACGTGACTGCCTGTTTTTACCAGGGCAGCCGTAAAGACAGAACCATCTCCTTCTGAATACAGAGTTCCGGACGCAAGTGACGAATCGCGAAGGCTTCGAGAAATCTTAGCGTTCTGCCACTGGCTGACGTAGAACGATTTGAAATACGTTGCATATATATATATATAACTGGCTTTTCTGATATTTTATGAGAATTTGCATTCTTTTTTCTTTACATAATTACTGTACGATTTGTTTTCTCAGTCAATTTGTTACAAAGCTGCTGTGGCTGCTTTAAGTTGGTGGAGTAAATGTCATAAAGCAATAGCTTTGATCTCGTTAATAAATTTCTTGTTAAAGTCTCAAAGGAAGAACGAGGTTTCAAATCTTAATATTGGTAAGCAGAGAGAAACTTGGAAGATAACATTAGAGAAACTTTAAAACACTACGATGTGTCTATGATAGAAGCAGCCAGAAAAGCACGAAGCAGGAAATAATATCCCCTTCGACGCCCAAAGCAGTAAAAGAGAACGTAAAGAAAAAGGAGAGAGAAACTAAAACGTATAAACACATGGGACGTTGTAAAAAATGTGCAGTTTCACTCAGTAAGAGTTAAAAAGTACCAACTTCGACAGCCCTGTTTTGCGTCTGTGACCTCAACCGAAGCCTCAAAAAACCAACGAAAACATTTACTTTCCTGTTTCGATTACAAACTGCAACTAAAAGCTTCAGATGTTCTGACAATAACTGTAAGTATACTTCAGCTGTATGTTGATAGTTGGGAAATTTCATTCTGTGTTGAATGTGTTGATAATATACACTAGACTGCGTAGGTATAGTTCTTCTTCTTATGCACTGGTAGTCATGTCTATCCACAACCTTCTGTCTCATGGTCTTTCAGTATTCTGTGACATATATGATCTTCCATGTCATGATGTCAAACTCTCCAGAATCTTCTCTCGCGATCTCCCCCTGGCTCTTTCACCCTTCAACTTTCACACTTTCATGACGTACTCCAGTTTTCTCATTCTCAAATTGTGACCGAAGTATGTAAACTGTCTTTTTCTGTTGTGGGCAGTCAGTTCTGTTCGTGAGGCAGTTTCTTATCTGTCCAGGGTTATCCCATGATTCGTCTATCAAACCACATCTTCGCCGCTTCCAAGTAATTTTTCGCTAATCGACAACAGATATTGTTACGTATGATACTTATTTTTGCAGATTTAGGCTTGCGTTTGTAGAGGTTATTATTTATGATCATTATTGTTACAGGGTATACCAAATGGCGTAGGTATATTTTTACACGTTTATACCGTGTGTAAGTAAAGATACCTTTTACGCCTTTAGGCACATAGGGTATATGAGAAGAGCACTAATATTTTTATAGATCAATCGGCACTAGGTGGGTAAAGTCGTCAGCATTACGCCGGCCGTCTTTACTTCCCCAGGAAATACATCCTGATAACCTTTTTTACCAAAATGACATTGGCTCCCAGGTCGACCCAACCATGAGTGGGTACCGGGTGCAGTCCCGGGAAGTAGAGGCGGCCGGCGTGATGCTGACCATATCACCCATCTTGTGCCGTTGGTCTATAAAATATAGGTCTAGCCCTATATGCCCTATACGTCTAAAGGCGTGGAAAGGGTCCTTTACTCTTTTTTAACCCGTTTTAACCTGGGTCCACATGCGACGCCCGTACCATGATACAAATCCACGCAGCCATCAGTGGGTTTCGATCGTGGTGAGTTGGAATTATGAGTCGCAATCGCAACACCTAAGACACGGACGCCGCTGTTTACTCTGTGTAGATACTGCTATATTAATTTACTTTTTGTGAATATTGCCGTATTTGACTGAGTGACGTTCAAGCCCGCCAGGACATCACACCCAGCGATAAAGACCCGGTGACACAAAATGCTACTATTCGGAAGAGGACCACCCAGGGACAGATCATATAAACCCTTTCAACCCATTAGGGCTTCTGACTCGAAAGGAAGCATCACGCGCAGAAATGGCACAGTGCTAGAGTTTGGTCACGAAAGTGACGCAAATAACCCAGACCACAAATATAGGCGGAGACTGTTAGCAGCCTCGGCTAGCTAGCAGCAGTCTGAAAGTGGTCGACCTTTTCATTTTTTTCTTAAAAGGACTTGGACTTTAACATTAGGGCTTCCGGCAACAGCTAAGATGGGGCTTCGAGTCAACAACAAAATTGCGTTCGAGATTTGGACACAGAACTTATTGCCGTATTTAGGTAGGTAGGTAGGTGTACCCCACCAGGACATCACACAAGCGATAAACACCTGGTGAAACAAAGTGCCACCATGCGAATGAAGATCCCCCGTGGAGAGGTCACAGAAACCCCTTTCAGCCGTTAGGCCATATCTATGGCTAGGCCATATCTATGCCCCGGTTATATTCAGGGCCCCCGGCAGAAGCCAGGTTGGGGCTTCAAATAACAAAAAATTTCATCGCACATGGGAACGAATTTCTTACTGATACTTCCGTATTTAGGTTATGTGCAACATGTACAGCTGAACATCGCGGCCAATATATAAGTGCAGCAAAATTATTATGAACAGGAAAATAACTTTCTGACATTAAAGTAGCAAGACAATAGGGATGCTGACGTTCAGCTAATGGAAGAAGGGGCGTACAATAAATGACTTAACAGGGGCGTCATACACCATAGAGATGGTCCACTGTATATGATCACAATAAGGTTTGGTCAGATATGACAGAGCTACCACATAACAGTTGTCGGTACTACCTGATCTCTGTTAACAACGAATTATATTTCTTTTGTGTGTGTGTGTGTGTGATGGGTTTCGTATACCCAGGTCAGACCATCATGTGGGTTGCTTCTGTGAACTTGCAAGTCAGCAGCGGGTGTTTCATGGTTCCCCAAAGTTTGTTCTGTACACTTTGCTCTTGAGGCCATGTTTCTTTCCGAAGTTGTGGGCAGGTCTGCAGAATGTGCTCATGTGTTTGTGGTCCTGTCTAACAAGCACACTATGGGGAAAAAAGTTTTTCTTTGCTTTCTGTTGAGTCTGCAGATGGGATCTTGTGTATGTTTACTGTTAGTTTTCTCTAAAATTCCTTATATTCTCCCTTGATAAGTGTTTTGATTTCTAGTAATGACAATGAATGGGTGTTTTCTTTCTGTTTCTTTCAATTTTTTTCGCGAGTCTGTCCGCCCATTTATTTCCGGGTATGCCGCAGTGAGCGGGGATCCACTGGACAACTGACGGCGTATACCAAACTTCGCCCTGAAGCAAAGAATAGTGCCACTGCACCCTACCAGGCATACCTCATCCTGTATAAACAATAGCAACAACAACAAAAAAGCCAACCATAGAAAAGACCAAAAGAAAAACAAGAAAAACACAGCCAACCAAGATAAAAGGAGGCTCTTCTAGCAGAAAAAGTATGACACGGTGTGGAGAGAACCGACAGGAGTCTGGGTCGTTGAGCTCCTCTCCCATAGGAAAACCTCCAGAACTGACACCTGGAGTGTTAGAACTTTGTGCGACGTATGAAGAACAATGAAAGTATTGAGGGAAATGAAACATTGCAGGATTAGTACTTAAGGATTATGTGAAACTAGAGGGTCTGGGGAGCAATCTAGATTCAAGGAAAACAATTTTGTTCTCAGGATATGCAAAGGAAAACACTTACCATTACATTAACTACTTCATATATATAGAGATATATATACATACATAATCGCACATCATACACTCACTATTGCATGCATATACACACACCATTTCACTCACTAGTTCGTCAATATATGTATATATATATATATATATATATATATATATATATATATATATATATATATATGTGTGTGTGTGTGTGTGTACATATTATTGTATACGAACAAACACTATATTCATTCACTACTTCACACACACACCCATCTACACCACTCCCACACACACACACACACACCACACCTACACCACCCCGAAACACCTACAAGCAAGCACGCACGCACGCACACACACACACACACACACACACACTACACTCGCCACTTAGTACTTAGAAATCTGTCTTCATCACCAGTTTCGCACACTTGTGGTGTAATCACCTGCTCTTATATCTTCCCAGGCAAAGAAGTCAGCACCCAGAAGGTGCAGACAGATGTTTACTAAAGGATCTGCAGAAGAATGGACAACTGGCTGAACGTCAGCCTCTTTTTGGCATGTTGCTGTTTACAGACGCTGGCTGAGACCACCGAGTATCCCCCGGTACTGGAAGGCTCCAGCATCACTTTAAAATGCTCGGGGAATTCTTCCAGCAAAAGGTAACTGAAGTCACGTCTTTTCTATGTTTTTAGTTATTGATATTGAGATGAAGAACATCTTACGCAGTATATCTTTGTCATTGAGAGTTAGCAAAAGAATTCCTGCTTGCCACACATATCCAGTTTCAACATATGGATGTGAGTCCTCGACAATCGGTAGGCAGGCCAAACAATTTCTTTGAGGCCTCAGAGATGTTGTTTTACAGAAGAATGCTTAAAATACTTCGGGCAGCCAAAAAGAGCAACCAAGAGGTTTTGTTGGAGGCGGGAGTCCAAATACAACTTATCAAAGACATCAAAAGGAGACATTCATCATTTTTTCGGCCACGTTATAAGAAGATAGAAAATGGAACATCTTACCACTGGAAAAATCTGTGAAAGGAGGGACAGAGGAAGACAACGAGAGAAGATTCTTGACAGTCATGCTGCATGGCATGTAGTGTGTCGGCACACGAACTGATACATGCTGCAGGAGATCGCAGATTGTGGAGAGGCATGATCGCCCACGACAGTCGACAAGGCACCTGATGATGATGATGATGATGATGATGATGATGATTGAGATCCGGTGTGGTTGAACTGACCAGGGACAGGAATCGCAGTCTTGAAAAAGAAAACGCCCGACACTATGAGGTGCAAACTGCCTTTTAAGAGCGACGACGAAGAACAACCTGCATTAACTGTATTAGTCGTGGTGATCGTGCACGGTCCGTGGCTCAGGCGTTGCGAGTCCGACTCGTAATTCTAACGTATCACTGCTGGCTGCGTGGATTTTTATCGTGGTATGGGGCGTCGCAGGTCGACCCAGCCTAAAATGGGTACCAGAATGTATATCCTGGGGAAGTAAAGACTTCCGGCGTAATGTTGACCACATTACCTACCTAGTGCCGATTGGTCTGTAAAAATATTGCTGCTGTTTTCATATGCCCGATGCGCCTAAAGGCGTGAAAGTAAATCTTTATTTCGTTTTTTTTAAACGTCATGATCGTGATGATAGAAATAGTGGTAGTAATGGTTGTCATAGTAATAATATTAATAGTAGTGGCAGTGGCAACCCATATCATTTGAAATAGGCGAATGCTCGAAAACAAATTTTTACAAACATCTGAAAGAGGTAGTCATCATTGTTTAGTCATGTTGAAAGAAAATGGTAAAAGAAACATGTTGTGACCACTGGAAAGATTTGTGAAAAGAGAGAGACATAGAAGGACAGTGTGAGAAGAGAGAGACATAGCATGACAGTGTGAGAAGAGAGAGACATAGCATGACAGTGTGAGAAGAGAGAGGCATAGCATGACAGTGTGAGAAGAGAGAGACATAGCAGGACAGTGTGAGAAGAGAGAGACATAGCAGGACAGTGTGAGAAGAGAGAGACATAGCATGACAGTGTGAGAAGAGAGCGACATAGCATGACAGTGTGAGAAGAGAGAGACATAGCATGACAGTGTGAGAAGAGAGATACACAGCAGGACAGTGTGAGAAGAGAGAGACATAGCAGGACAGTGTGAGAAGAGAGAGTCATAGCATGACAGTGTGAGAAGAGAGAGACATAGCATGACAGTGTGAGAAGAGAGAGACATAGCATGACAGTGTGAGAAGAGAGAGACATAGCAGGACAGTGTGAGAAGAGAGAGACATAGCAGGACAGTGTGAGAAGAATCTTGACATTCTTTTGTCATGGCATGGAGGGATGTCAACTCACGAACTGATACACGCAGTTGCAGATCCCGGATTGTGAAGAGGCCTGATCGCCCACGCCAGTCGGCTAGATACTTGGTGATTAGTAGTAGTAGTAGCAGTAGTTGTAGTAGTAGTAGTAGCAGCAGTAGTAGTAGTAGTAGTAGTAGTAGTAGTAGTAGTAGTAGTAGTAGTAGTAGTAGTAGTAGTAGTAGTAGTAGTAGTAGTAGTAGTAGTAGTAGTAGTAGTAGTAGTAGTAGTAGTAATAGTAGTAGTAGTAGTAGTAGTAGTAGTAGTAGTAGTAATAGTAGTAGTAGTGTTGGTGGTGGTAATGGTGTTAATGATAGAAATAGTATTAGTGGTGGTGGTGGTAGCATTAGTCAGGGGCGTTGAAACAAATAAAACAATGCTGTTTTGTTCATTATATCAACAGTCTCATGGGTTTCCCGTCTGCTTATTTCTTAGTCTTGGTCGAGTTTCAACTTCGTTTAAATCTGGTTTCCACACACTTGCTCCGTTCCTGTGCCAGTGCAAACCAAATAAAATGTCCCTCACTGTTTAATAAAAAAAAAAAAAAAACGGTGAACAAATCAGAAATATGCGCACACAGTGTAAGCAATTTGTCTTCTTTTTTTCTGTGCACTGCAAACTTTTTTACAATTTCATTGGGTGATATACCACTGCAAAATATAGTAAAGTCGTCCCCATGTGGGGTGCAATTGTTTTGTCATATGAATCACCACTCTGGTTTCTGCCGGAGGCCCTGAATATAGCCGGGCCATTGATATGGACTAGGCCATAGATATGGCCTAACGGCTGAAAGGGGTTTCTTGGACCTCTCTACGGGTGATCCTCATCCGCATGGTGGCACTTTGTGCTACCGGGTGTTTATAGCTTGTGTGGTGTCCTGGTGGGGTACAACTACCTACCTACCTACTCACTGCAAGATGTGGAGTCATGTACCTAGTTGGGCAGCAATGTAAATAAAGCCGGAAGAACTTTAGAGATATTGAAATACGAATAGAAAAGGCAAGTAAAGTGTTCATGACACCAGGAAAAGAACTTAGCAGGATTGTTCTGTGAAGACTCCAGATCCCAGGTTTACCCAGAGTCACAGTATGGCTTTCGCGGGAACAGGTCTACCGCTGGTATGATAGTATCACTGCGGCAGAGGCAGGAAAAATGCCGTGAACAAAATCAACCACCTTATATTCATTTTTTGGGGGTCCTATTAAGGTATTTGATTTGGCCGATTTGGTTGGTTATAAAGGTCTGTTCAACACGCTCAAGAAGACTGGGTGCCTACTTGCCCTTCTGAGTAATATTGAGTTGTTCCATACACGTATGAAAGGTATAATCACCTTCGACGGTGTAATATAAGAGGAGTTGTAATCAAGAATGGAGTGAAGCCGGGATGTGTCCCTACCCTCTTTAGAATATGTTCTCATGCTTTGGAGTGGTATATTCAGTCATTATCAGTAGGATGGCAGCCTCTATAATGCTCATAGGCTGAAAGACAAAACCATAATAATGAAGATATTTATTAGGGAGCTGTTGTGTGCAGACATTGCAACAACAACCGTCAACTCAAAGAGGAGCTGTAAATTTACTATCTGCATTGGCTCATGCATGTGCGAATTTGGACTAACTGTCAGCAAAGAGAAAACAAAGATTATGGTTCATGATGTTAAGAATGACGGACATGCAGTCTACATTGATGGTGAAGAGCGAAAGACATTTGACCATTTTATATATCTGGGATCGACAGTGAATAACGAACTATCGCTGGACCAAGAAATCAACATCACTATAGGTAAGGCAGCGACAAGAATAAGAAGATTAATAAGAAAGAAACAAAAAATTTGGGAGAGCAGAAAGCTCACGATTAAAAAACAAAAATTATTGTCCACCAGAGGTGTGTTCTCATCATACCTCATTATGACAGTGAGAATTGTTCAACTTATTCGCAATTGGAGAAACGGCTAAATATTTTTCACATCTGATGTCCAAAAAGAATACTTTGTATTAAGTGGCAAGGCAAAATTACAAGCAGTAAAATATTGGAAAGAGCAGATATCACAACAGTATTCTCAATGCTCAGACTCTGAAGGCTCAGGTGACTGCATCACACCTGGAAAATGAAGGATGATAGCGTGCCAAAGGACATCCTATGTGGGGCATCACTGATGGGTTGCAGATGTCAAGGCTTGCCTCTACTAAGATATAAAGATGTATGCAAACAGGACATGAATGATACACGTACTGAGTAAAGTCGTGGCAACAAAGTGCAATTGATCTTTTCTATGGAGGGGACAAAACAGGAATGAAATTGGGAATGAAGGAAACAATGACTACACAAAGAATGAGAGCAGAGTGTCTGAGAAGACGCATACTTCATACATGTAATGGAAGCAACCGTCTTGAAATCCTATGCTCCTTACTGTGGTAGATTTTTCTCAATGCAGTCGAGTTTTGTTAGTCACTCTCATCATCGCCATGTGCGTCGAGTTCCACGTCTCCACATCGCAACAATATAATACTATCGTCTGGAAAGACAGAAAAGTGCCAAATAACAAAACTAACTAGGATATCAACGGAAGTCAAAGGTAATTACAATTAGTTAACAGTAAGTTGCTAATATTTTGCTGGAGGTTTTACAACCAGCTCTGAAGTTTATGTTGATTAGTTTACCATTTCAATGAAACTGGACGGCTCCCAGTTACCGCTTTGAATAAAACGGAAAGCGGTCTGTTGTCAGATCGTCTGCAGCAGAAATCAAACCAGGTACCTAGGAATTACCAAAAGCGTTTCCAACGCCTAAGGCTCAGATACCGACTGCACCAGTACCGAAATTAAACTTTTAGCTTTAGTATCAAATCGATGCTTCTGTATGAAGCCTCTTTTTCTTTGCGTTCACCGGCTATACACTTCGGCGACAAGTTCTGGATGTTCCCGCTTCTGGACTTTACACTTGTCCCAGAACTTGAGTTTTGCGTGCACAACCATTTGCAGACCTGGCTTATTTGTATACAGTCTGTTGATCCCTCACTTCTTGTGCAGATCCGTACGACTTCGAAGGAAACACCCTAAAAAGTCTGTTTTTACGAAATGCTTGTTAAGGGGGCAGTGGTTCTATCCCGAAACCTACCACACGGGCAGTTTGGACCTCAGACTGCCAAACTGCCAATAACTGCCTTTATTGTACCACTTGTGCGGTGTAGGCAGGTGGTCTTTAAGCCTGAGTATTGACGGTCGCATAGCTAGTGCTGTCGCAACGAATGTACAGGTGAGGATTTTATTTTGCGTTGGCGACTAGATGCCCGTCTACGGATCGGAAGGTCGTGGGTTTGCGTCCTGACATGGCCAGAGGTTTTTCAAAAATGACTTTTGACCCTCAGGTCAATCCAGCTTTGATTGAATAGCAGGTGGAGCCATGGGAAGTAAAGGCAGCCGGCGTGATACTGATCACAACAGCCACCAAGAGCCACTTGGTCTTTGAAAATTTAGGTCTAGCCCTATATCCCCAATAGACGTATAGGCGTGGAAAAAGGACCGTTACTTTACTTTGAGGGAGAGCTCAACAAATAATTGTGAGTCAAGAGGTTAAGAAAAGCCGTTGGCTTTAGATAGAATACACCTTGACAAAACCCAAGAATAACAGATGGAATGACTTTATTCTGGATTAAACATGGATTTAGTGAGAGTAAGGTTGGTTCCTTCAGTCACCTGAAAACAATGCTCGAGAAGTGCTTTAGTGTAGAGCTTCTTAAAGCTAGAATTAACTTGCTGGTCTATGGGCTGGAGTAACGGAGTGGTGTTGGGAGGCAGAAACTGGATCTTGATTAACTTAAATTTTTCAGGGAGGTCTTCGTGTAGGCCTGTAGAATTTATGTACATATATCACAATATAACACAAGTTTGAGAAAATGTGTGATCACAAGCGACACTAAGATGTTGCTGGAACGAGGGCTAAACACAGACTGATGTAACATGCGCACAATCCGGGACTTCTCCTCTCCTCGCCACTCGTTATGCGAAACGTCGCTCGTTAAGCAAGTCACTCTTTTACAGTTTGTTTTGCTAATCATGCGAATTACTCGTTATGAGAAGTGCTCGTTAAGCGAGGTTCTAGTGTATATGGATTAATGGTGTTTGCTATTTGTTGAGGAAGATGGTTCCACACTTATGCTGAGGAGTAGGCTAACTTGTTTTGGTTAGGTTCTATCCTAGGTTTAGGCGCATGTTATATGTTTAGTCAATTACTGTGTATTTCAGGCTGTGACCAGAGCCTATTGCTTTTTGGAATACCATTTTATGAATAAGTATCACCTTATTTAAAAATATGCGTTTACGGAACAGTAATAGTACAATACATATCTTTTTATAAGGTATAATAATGTTTCTTCCAAGATTCTTCCTAACTGAATGTATGGCTTCCCTTTGAAGTGATTGGAGCCGCTTGGTGACTGAATTGGAACGGTCTGGGTTTTCTTTGATGTGATACGTATAGAATAGGTTTATAGTGTTTCCACCAAGAAAGGTGTTAATTTTACATGTCGGTATACTTTCTTAGAGGTTTAAAACGTGGTATGAGTATGAGGTGTAGGCTAAATGCGGTAGCAAAGGATATAACAGCTTGCTGTGAGTTAAGTTGTAAGTCCATGCCCCTTTGGGAGATAAGAGGCAGAGTTGAAGAGATTCTGTCATTACCTATAAACGGTTAATGCTCATACCATTGTCAAAACGAAGCAAAGAGGTCTGCTGACAAATCTCTCACAGCTAACTTTAAATGGGTGTGAAATTGCGTCCATAATCCCTTAACAACAGGAGCCGACTTTACTTCTTAATTATTTGTTCATCTTCCTTTAGCTCCTGATGGAGCACAGGCTCTCAGTCAACCCATGTCAGGGTGTTCTGTCTTTTCTTATCTCGTAGAGGCTCCTCCAATGTCCATTCCGATTGTTTCACTTCATTCTCAAATTTCTTTCTACTCGTGTTTTTGATCCGCCCTTTTTTCGTTTGGTGTGTGAGTTCCCTTGCAAAGACATTATAGTTATACTATTATGTGTTGTTCTTAAGGCTTTGCCCTTTAGCCTACTTAACTATATAAAACAGGTAGACACATAATCTAGTTGTCTATCGTAACTTAAAAACCTGTTTCGAGCTCCTCCGGTGAACCAGTGTCTTTGAATATAGATAAAATAACAAACCATCGTACCGTGTTTGCTCTCTAGAAGTCGTGACAGGATCAAATGTTACAGGGAGTTGAGATAGTGAGTACACAAGCAGAATAAAATAAGTAAAAAGTAAAAATCCCTTTACACGCCTTTTCGGCGCATCCGGTATATGAGAAGAGCACTCATATTTTTTAAAGATCATCGGCACTAGGTAGATAATGTGGTCATCATTACGCCTGGCGTCTTTATTTCCTTAGGACAGTCATCATGGTACCCATTATAGACTGGGTCGACCTGCGACGCCCCATACCTGGATAAAAATCCACTCAGCCAGCTGTGGGTTTTGATTGCGTTACTTTGGAATTCCGAGTCGGCCTCACAACGTCTAAGCCACGGACGAAGTATTCACAAGTATTACACAATTTATTGCCTGGAATACAACGCTGTAAACAAGAACTGCTAAATATAACGCAAGTTATGACTAAAGCTGAACCAGCGGGAGGGAAAGGACGGGTTTGGAAGGGGGTTGAGGCCGCACAGAAAAGACATGCACAAATACAACAGAACGTAGCGATCGAAGTCTTTGGCAACGGACTACTGAATACAACACCAAATTTATTTGTGTTGTGTTTAGTACTAACTACATGTTGTCATTTCGATTGCAGTCACTGCTGTTTATTTTTTCCTGTTTCTGTTCAGGCGAAACACTACGGAGTTTACATTAACGTATAATAAAGCATACAACATTAATCTTGTTATCTAAAATATACAAATTGTAGTTTCTTTTAAGATGTTAATTTTACCAACAGAAGTCTAAAATGCAATTCCCCCTGTGGTTTCCGGGGCCCTATTATAGTGTGGGGGGGGGGGGGGAGGAATTAGACCACCGCGTACCCAAAAGCATGTTGTAAGAGTCGACTAATTGGAAGCTTTCTTCGAAGTCAGAGTGCATCTGCCTGAGAGGCAAGGAAACAGCAGTCTGCATACAAATGAGTCAGATTGGTAAAACGGATGCACACGCAACACTCAGGTTCTAGCACAGGACTGCAGTCCAAAAGTGGATGAACAACCAGAACTTTCCACCAGAGTTTACAGCCGGTGAACGCGAAGAAGAAGCAGAAGAATACGTAATCACAGCGGAAGTCTAAGATTAGTGAATCGATACTTTTTTTAATGTATATAAAGCGACGATGCAATCTGTGTATTTCAGTTCAAAGAATTCACATTTTCAAAACAATGTTTTCCCGTAATGAATTTAAATAATGCGGATACAAACAATACATTGCACAATTTTGAATGTATCGAAGAAACTATTCGCATTTCAGTTGAATTTATTCAGTTTTGTGCTTTATTTTATGTTCATGTAACTCTGTAGTAACGCACCTGATGAGATACAGCGAAATATGCCTGGCAATAAATTGTGCAATATATTGTTTGTATCCGCATTATTTAAATTCACATTTTGTTCTTCATGATATGTTGATGCACCACAGGGGGTACAGTACAAAACGTCAAGCAATAGGTTTTGCAGTATATTATTTGTCTACTCATTTGTAAAATTCAATACTGGGACATATTGTTTTGTGCTGATGCAGTCGTTTTGTCATTAACGTTCTCATGTGTTACTTTTCCTATGGACAATGTGAGCTTTTTTCCATTTTATTCATTTGAAAGAAAAGAAACTGATCACCAGCGAAATAGATGTTTGAAAAAGACAGTGAACACAATTACAAGAGATCACGTGAGAAACGTTCCAATGTACCGCGATCGAAACCCACTGCTGGCTGCGTGGATTTTTATCATGGTATGGGCGTCGCAGGTCGACCCAGCCTAAAATTAGTACCAGGATGGCTGTCCTGGGGAAGTAAAGACGGCCGGCGGAGTGCTGACCACATTACCCATCCAGTGCCGATTGGTCTGTAAAAATATGGAACGCTCTTCCCATATACCCGATGCGCCTAAGGCATGAAAAGGGATCTTTACTTACTTTAAAGTGAGAAATGAAAAATTAAAAAGGACTAATGGAACAACACCTATAATTGAATTCAATTTAAAACAAAAGAGTGAACTGGTGGGGCCAGCAGCCAGAGCGAACATCATAAAAGTAGAAACATCAAGGTAATCATTAAAAGACACGATGTTTGGAGACCTAGGACACTCTAGATAAAGTATTCATCAACACAGAGGAAGTGTGGTTACTTCAAGACACCCTGGAGGGAGCACTCTTTCGAAGACTATGATAAACAACCTAGGATACTCCGAAAAAAAGTATTTACTCAAATATGGGAAGTTTAGATACTCCAAGACGTTGAGATACCACAAGAAACGTTGAAGAAAGCTGTTGTAGAAAGACAGAAGTATTGCATATCTAAAGATACTATGAAAAAGTATATTTTTCCTAAGACAATAAGACTGCATATCTCAAGGCACTCTGAAGAAAGTAATCGCCCTAGCACAAGAAGTCTGGATGCTTCTAGACACTCTGAAGAAAGTAATCCTTCAAATACAGAAAGATCAATTCCCCAAAATACTCTTAAGAAAGTAACCATCCCAGTACAGAAAGAGTTGATGCCCCAAGGTAGTTTGAAAAAAGTAATCATTCAAAGACAAGACTCCATGACGTCAATATTTCATTTACACCTCCACCAATACTAGGCAGGATGAAAACCTTCAAAGGAAGAAAGAAAATCAAACCAGCAAACACAATAGTTATGAGCAAATGTAACTAATATCCAACACTGGACAAAAGATCCAACGCACATACTTGCTACATTGACAGCCAGACTCAAAATGTCTAGTATCCAAGGCAACGACCATAATTACCAGTCCAGTAAAAGTCCATGGAACAATCATTGACACACAACTATGCTCTGCGGAATGAAATGCAAGACATCATGGAATGCAGTATACAACAACAACAACAACAACAACAACAACAACAACAACAACAACAACAACAACAACAACAAATTAAGTAAAGATTCTTTTTCACGCCTTTAGGCGCATCGGGCATATGGGAAGAGCAGACACATTTTTACAGACCAATCGGCACTAGGTGGGTAATGTGATCAGCATTTCTCCGGCCGTATTTACTTCCCCAGGACATACATCCTGGTACCAATTGTAAGCTGGGTCGACCTGCGACGTGCCATATCATGTTAAAAATCCACACAAGCATACAATAAGGTCATGACCTAATTTTAAAAAGTAAAATGTGACAGCACAAAGCTACAAGAAATCCCACCTTGTTTACCAATGATAAGTTGACATTCAAATACCGTGAAGGGCTGTTCATATTTTTGAATGCAGTTTTTACTCAATGCTCAGTTCTGTTTGAATTAAAGATATTCGACTCCCGATCTGGAATAAGAGGAAGTGAAAAAAAAAAAAAAAAAAAGCAGAAGCGCAATCCAAAGTAATCAAGTGTCACCACAGAGTGAAAAGTTGGTTTTACCGCGGTCCCAGCAAACTAAATCCTGCTTTAATATATTAACCGAAACCGGATTTTGTTATTGTTGTTGTTCTTTCTTCTTCTTCTGTTTCTTCTTCTTCTTCTTCTTCTTCTTCTTCTTCTTCTTCTTCTTCTTCTTCTTCTTCTTCTTCTTCTTCTTCTTCTTCTTCTTCTTCTTCTTCTTTGTGTCTTCTTCTTCTTCTTCTTCTTCTTCTTCTTCTTCTTCTTCTTCTTCTTGCATCTCTTCTTCCACTTCTTTCTATTCATTTTCTTCCTCCTCCCTTTCTCCTCTTCTTCTCCTCCTCCTCCTCATCCCAACGGAGCACAGTTCGTACAATCCTTCGCCACCAAATAAAGAGAATTTAAATGGAAGTTAATGTCTCATGTGCACATTGCTAAGACCCCAAGATACACCAACCTGTAATTTCGTACATGTGGCTGTGTAATCGCTTTTAGTCTGGTTTGGTGGGAGCTTGGTTGGTGGCTTTATACAGACCTAATAACAATTAGATATCCAATAATACTTCAGAAAAATAAAATAAATATATGTTAACATGTTATTACATAAATTTCATTAGCACTTAAAAAAATTATAAAGAAATTCTTGTTGGCATCTTTTCGTCTTTGACTTCATGTTCCCACAAATGCACCTCAATACCTGTTTTGTTCATGTTCAGCTTGTACACACCTTGAAATATCGCAGTAGAGGCCCACCTCGATATTATCTTAATAATGAGTTGTGTATCCTTTACAGGATGTTGCAAAACCAACCCATCATTTTATGGCTGTTGTGGTTTTTTTAAATCCATATTTTACTTTCAGTAGTTTGCCACTGCTTACTGCACGGTTAGCTCTCGGTACCACTGTCTAAACCAACGCAAAACAAATTGCAACTGGGATCGAACCAGGCAGCCCGGCATTACAAAGCGCGTTCTCAACGCCTAAACCGCAGACGCCGACCGATATCATCTAGTTATCTGTAACTCATCATAGAAGACTCTAGGGACTCTACCATCCTCAGTCCTCCGAGGGTGTCCTAACCATTTGAGAATTCGAAGACTGAGCACTGAGGTATGTAATGCGAATTGTTCTTTTTAGACACACATAAGAAAGTCATTGACCCATTTATGTTGATGCAAGTAAGTTGCCTATGTTTCGTTGCCATGCGAAAGCGTTCTCTGGACACAAGCTTGATAAACAAAGCTTTACGTTTTAATCACGTGCTTTCTGTTCTACCACACTTGTCTTGTTGCTGATCTACTTGTTGTTGCTGCCTTACATATTCTGGTGTTGATCTTTTACCCAATAATGGGTAGATTTCAACAAACCTTTAGAAGGAGTTTATACACAAATGTATCCAATAAGTCGTAGCTTTTCCTTGGTGTTTAGATAGCAACTATTCCGCCTTTTTGGAATATTTCTTTCCCTGTCTTAATAATTCTTTATTAAACAGAATTACCTTAATGTCTCTCTTCACTCTACAGGAGTGTATACTGGAAGAAAATAATTCCCAACAAAAACTACATAAGAATCGCAACTTGCCATGACTCAAACCAACAAACATGTGAGGTGAAGAATCGTGAATACAAAATCCAACAAACATCACACGAAACCGGATTCGTCTCCTCCTTGAGTTTGCCAGTCACCATAGAAGACCGGAACATCACCGTCAACTGCTCAGTGTATGACTACATTGAGAATTCTTCGCGGTTTATACATTCTTGGATCTTCAGCATGAACTACCATCCGGCAGAGAATGTCGTCTGCCGCTCTGTGCAAGCGGATGTTTACAATATTTCCGTTAACTGCAGCGTGGAGAACATTTATCCTGGATTCATTTGTGAAATGTCCGAGATTTATGAAAACACTAATTCGACAGTTGATAAAACTGAAGTAAAATACAACCAAGCGCGGGTTGATTCTAGAGGATATATTTCCGCTTCATGTTATGTCGTCAGACAGTTCACCCACAGAGGAAGTTACAAATACCGGGTAAAGATTTACCCTGATACAGCTCTGGTGGATGTGGAAACGGCCGTTAGAGAAGTAGAGACAAAACCTGTTGAGATTTCACTAGTACCAATGGGTATATTGGAACAAGAGCGATGTTCAGGGGATAACTCAGCGCTAGTATTCAAATGTACGGCGTACTGGTTTTCGGCAATGCCAACTTTTCAGTGGTGTCTTGACAAAGGAGACATTAACACAACGAATAGTCGTGTTATTTCTTCCACTGGACACGTCAAATATGTGTCAAAGGCAGAACTACCCGAAAATACGTCATATAATGGAAGACAAATACAGTGTACAATTAAAACTGATTCCCAAATATTTTTTAATGAAAAGAAAACCATACGCCATGTTTGGCCAACACAACAAAGCCCTTATTTCATTAACAATGGTAAAAGAATCCTCGGAGGGCTGTTTACCCTACAGGAACCAAAACAGTCAGACATGTTTACTTGTAAACCCCATGACAACACAGAGAACATAACACAAATAAGTGTAACCTGCAAAACTGGTTCACAAAATGTGCTTGATATTTTTGGCCACGATGCTTCGCTTTCTTTCAACATAAATTACTCACTTACAGACAACATCGTCCAATGTCAATGTTCTGTTCGGTACACAACGGAGTGTGTTTTGTCTAACCAGTTAAATATAAGCACATTTAAACCGGTATCTCATTTGCAATCTTTAGGTACAACAAAAACCATGATGATCATTATTTCAGGGTTCGTTCTGTTGATTCTTTTAGTGTATATGATCGCTTTGATATCATTTCTGAGGAATCGCTGGAGCGAGCTGTACATTTATGTATATGGTAGATCCAATCCTTCCAATGGCTTTAACCAAGACAACCGCTTGTATTCTTATGGTAACGGAGCTGCCAACAAAAAATTATCAGCTGCCTCACACTCATACAGTCCAAGTGGCATGGACAATGAGGGCGAAGAGGCTCTGCCCACATACATGCTTCCCAATGTCGGTAATAACACACAGCCTTTGCCTGAATTCAGCGACTCTAGTTGTGGAGACATCGATTGTTTACCGCCACTGATACCGCCTAGTGACCATCTGGCATCTGAGACCAAAACCCCCTTCATTCACAGTAGACTGACTTTGCAGAGGACAAATCCTGAATGTTGCAGCTTGAACTCTACCCTGGAGTCGAGCACCTCATACTCCAGACCTGGGTCTTGGTACTCAGGTGACGAATCCGAGGCGCAAAATTTGACGGATGACGGCTACCTGAAGCCAGTGGACCTACTATATAATTCGTATCATTTTAAAAGGGACATTTCGCGCAGAAACAATGGGCAAAGTACACAGCGGCCATGTCATCTAGAGGATGCCTCTACTGCAGAATACTTGCATATAGTTCCAGAATTGCCCCCAAGAGAACCTTTACAAGCAGGGGCGGTGAAGAAAAGCAGTCGCTCTTTAAGACACACAGCTGCAGTCTTACCAGCATATCCTCCTGTGCCACCTCGCCAACCGACAAATCTACCTACTTTTGGAACCATGTCTCGGTTATAGTCATATCTCCAGAAGAATGAATTAGTCAAATGTGTAACAACATGTCGTCCACCTAATTCTAAACTGTGTTGTTGTTGTTTTTGTTTGTCCATTAAAAGCAAGCAAGTAGCCCCCTCATCATCATCATTATAATCATTATCATCATCATCATGTGCCATACCAACTGGCGTAGGCGCTCATGCGTCTCCACAGATCACGATCTCTGGTTGCCTGGACCAGTCACTTGATGATATTCCTCCATGCCATCGTTTCAGCCCATCCAGCACCATCTCTCTAGGTCTGCCTCTACCCCTTTTTCCACTGATCTTTCCAGTTGTCACGATGTTCTCCAATGTCTCTCTTCTCATTATGCGTGAACAGAGTTTGTCTTTTTCCTATTATTGTATATAGAGATCTACTTTCATTAGCTTCTTTCAAGCAATTGTTGTTAGTTACTCTGGCCGTTCAAGGTATTCGTAACATTGGCTTTGAAACCACATCTCTTTTGCTTCAAAATTCTTCCAGATTTGTTCACTGACATTCCAAGATTCGCTGCCATCCCCCAGTTACATTCAAAGATTTAGAGTAATGGGGTGATTGATCCAAGCCAGAAATGTTGTGAGCTCAAGTTAGCAGACCTGCTGGAGCAGTGCTTTCTAAATTGTTCCTGTAGATGACACATTTTTAGGGACAAATTTAATCTTGACACAGTTATTTACTCGACTAGCAAAACAGAGATTAAACTACTGAGATACTGACACATGCATAAATGATGTTCATGCGACACATCTTCCTACTGTAGCCGACATACTACTGTGTCGAGACACAGCTTGAATATATAAATACAAAACTAATAATCTGTAGGAAGCTCAGTGATAATAACGAGATACATTCTTCATTTACTTGTGGTACCATCCTTGATTTATTCCGACAGACCAGTTCTTATTATTAAATTTTGCCTACTGAATATGCATCATGTTAAAAATGACACTTCGTATAGAAACAATGAACGATGGATAGTGCAACCAGGCCACCCAGAGAATGTCCCTCAATCAGTATACTTGCACATTCTACCCGATATGTCCCTTTGAGAACTTTCTTTAGCATGGACTTTGAAAAAAAGTGCCGTATTTTTGCATGCCCCCCCCCCCTTTTTCCGCCCCCACCTGGGCCGGCCTATGTTTTCACCCTTCCCCGGCAAAAACAGTTACTCTGTGTCCAGTTTAACTTATTGTGTACATTATCGAAAGCTAGGGTTTTTGTGTGCGCTCGTCTATTCATTCACTTGAATCTCTATAGTACTCCCCAAGAGCTCTATATAATTTTTTAATCCGCCCATTCTGCACAGGCACCAATCAATGCATGTTTGTGACTTATTAATAATTATTCTGGATGTTCTCAGTTCTTCAGCTATGTTTATCCGTTCTGATTTGTCATCAGAGCAAAATATTATGTTTAGCACTAGTTTCAACTTCTATTTGCTTTAAAGGCATTCTTTGTTCTCTCAAAACACTTCTTGAGTGACTACATCATTATAGTCAAGATTCAAGAGATGGAGTTAATATAAGACTGCCAACAAAACACAAAGTAAGCGGGCGACCAGAACGCTCCATGGCTCACCGGTAGACGACTTCGTGGCCTGTCCGAACAGCATCAGGGTCTGACTCCTTGGATCACATCAGCACTGTAGTAGTCCTTCTCGTGGCTCTTGTTGTGCGTGGAATGCTAAGCTATTATATGTGTCGCAAAAAACCTAGTCACAATTATAACCTAAAGCTCCTCCTTCGGGGATGCTGGTTGAACGTGACATTTTCTTTCTAGCAAAGTACCGAAGAACACATTATGTGATTATCATGCTGCACACAGAAACCACAGAAGCCACGTGAACCATGGGAGGTATTAGAAACAGCCCAGGCTGCAGACGGTCGATGACCAAACGTCCGAGCAGATGGTCTGAACAGCTACGAGGTAGAGTAGTGGTCGCAGTCATCGTGATAGTGATAGTACAGCCCACTGTAATGGTGCCATTTCTTTACGTAAACTAATTGTGATTAATCTTCATCACACGCCCTGTAGGCGTTCATGCAACTCCGTAGATCTTGGTCCCTTGTTATCTGGATCAGTTTTATCGATGTCATCCCACCGTGCCACCGTGGCAATCCATCTGTCATCATCTCTCGCGGTCTGCCTCTCCCTCTTCTACCGTTGATCTTCCCAGTTGTTCCGGTATTCTACAAAGTCTCCTTCCTCATCGCACAACTAAAGAACAGTGCTTTTTTCTCCTTATAGCTCATTATATTGAGTTACTTTCAGTGCAATTGTTTAAACAGAACTCGATGGTTGTAAGAGAACTATGTTGCTGTTAGCCCTTGCAACTTGCAACGTGTCCTCAGTAAGCCTGTTTCTGTAAGCGTTCAATGGTCAAGAGAGTCTGAGAAGGCACAGTAAGGTATAATATCATTGCACTTTTTTTTAGTTTAAGTTTATTATACATACATAGCAACCAAGAGGTTTTGAAAGAGGCGGGAGACCGAAGACAACTTATCACTGACATCAGAGGGAGACAGTCATCATTTTTCGGCCATGTTATGAGAAGAGGGAAAATAGAACATGTTGTGACCACTGGAAAGATCTGTGGAAGGAGGGATAGAGGAAGACAACGAGAGAAGATGCTTGACAGTCTTGTTGCATGGCATGGAGGTGTGTCGGCACACGAACTGATACATGCTGCAGGAGATCGCGGATTATGGAGAGGCATGATCGCCCACGCCAGTCGGCAGGGCACCTGATGATGATGATGATACATACATAAAGTAGAAGTGGTATCAAAGACACAAATTATTCCTAAATGTGTAATAAAAATCAATGGTGTTATTTTAAGACAAGTACAGAAATTTAAGTATCTGCGCACATGGATAACATCAGATGGAAGATGCATAACTGAAATAAGAAACAGAATTGGACAGGCAAAAACTGCATTTTATAAAATAAAAAACATCTTGTGCAATATATCCTTGTCATTGAGAGTTAGAAAAAGAATTCTTGCTTGCTACATACATCCAGTTTTAACACATGGATGTGAATCCTGGACAATCGGTAGACAGGCCAAACAATTTTTAGAGGCCTCAGAGATGTGGTTTTACAGAAGAATGCATAGAATACCTCGGACAGCCAAAAAGAGCAGCCAAGAGGTTTTAAAAGAGGCGGGAGCCTGAAGACAACTTATCACTGACATCAGAAGGAGACAGTCATCATTTTTCGGCCATGTTATGAGAAGAGGGAAAATAGAACATGTTGTGACCACTGGAAAGATCTGTGGAAGGAGGGATAGAGAAAGACAACAAGAGAAGATGCTTGACAGTCTTGTTGCATGGCATGGAGGTGTGTCGGCACACGAACTGATACATGCTGCAGGAGATCGCGGATTATGGAGAGGCATGATCGCCCACGCCAGTCGGCAAGGCACCTGATGATGATGATGAAAGTAGAAGTGAGAAGTGGGAACGTAAAGAGCAGGGTGCTGGAGAAAATCGAAATAGCTGCCAGAAGTAAGAATGTATGTCAGGGAAGCTTAGACGACTTTATAGACACGTGCTTTGTCACCCGTCTCTGGAACCCTGACAATCATCATCATCATTGTTATCATCACCATTAACACCACAACATCCTCATCGTAATCATCATCATTATCATCCTCGGCTTCCGCATTTGCTGTAAGTGCGTTGAGAGGAACCGTTTGCGGTCCAGCGCTTGATAAGTAGAACTGGCTTTGCCATTCTGTAAAGATCAGGGGTAGGCAAACTGTGGCCTACTGAGAAATTGTTACTAATTCGCCAGGCTGGTGTAAAAGTATGATAAAATCTGGCTTCTGAGCTCTCTCTCTCTCTCTCTCTCTCTCTCTCTCTCTCTCTCTCTCTCTCTCTCTCCTCTCCCTCTCTCTCTCTCTCTCGCTCTCTCTCTCACACACACACACGCACACAAAAGCAAAGCAGAAAAACGTACGTTTGTATCTTCTACTTCTTCAGCATTCCGAGCCCTAAAGGAAATTGAGGCTCAATGCTGCAGATATATCCAGCCTCGATTCATCTATCTGGTTGGCCTTCTCTTTCTAGGTGACACCAAGTGTTTGCAGGTCTGTCTGGAAATTATCTCTCCATTTTGTTCTTGGTCTGCCTCGTTGTCTACGGCCATTCAACTCCCTAGTGTATACAGTTTTTACTTTTCTGTAATCTGCATATATGATAATCTTAACAATGATAACCTGAAGCTGATGTCGCCAAATATATAAAAGTGAGCGAATGTGTTTGGCTAGAGAGAGGCCTAATGAGGGATTATTATCTGATATTATTCCACAAAATAGCGTGTTACGAGGAAATCTGGATGATATGCTTATAGCTGATTCTTTTCGTTTTCTGTATAGCCTGCGATCAGGTTAGTAATTTCAGATTTGACGGCGCGGACGTAGAAAGGCTACCCAAACCAATTATACATGTATAATGTCTTTAATGTAAGGAATCCAGCCTCTCTTTGGCAGCCCTGTAGATCTCGCATTTGATCAGTGTTTTTTAACCTAGAGGCGCGCGCGCGCACACACACACACACAAACCAAGAGAAAAAAAAGGGGGGGGGGGCGGATGGGGAGGCAAAAATGTTTTAACGGACATTCAAGCAGTATTTAAATTGAATGCATTTGTAATTGCAACAATCTGTTATACCAACATTTTAATTCAGTTACATTGTAAATATAATTGTATGCTTTACTATGTGTAAAGGTCTATTTAGCGACCACAAATACGTGTAATTTAGGGACAACCCATAGTATAGGGCGGGGTTAGTTTTCGTAGCAGTCACTAGTCATTTAAAACTAACCCCAACCCCAGTTACCCCCCTCCCCCCTTTTATCTGGGATGTCCCTAAATCCCGCATGATGTGGTCGCTTAGCAGAAGAGAACCCATTATGTTATTTGACACAACGATCCCTGTGCAATTTTTTCTCCACGTGCTTGCTTATAATGCTTGAGATTGTTCTTTTTGTCATCGTTTTAGTCATTTGTTTTTGTGAAGTTGGACGGGTTGAGGGGAGGGGTGTGTAAGAGGAGGGGTGCGTGAGGGTCTTGCTATGTATCGGGGTGGGGGACTTCTTCTTCTTCTTCTTTCGTTCGCATGAAATAAATTGTCTATATCTGCAAAGCTGTCTCTAGTATGAATTTCACTGTCTTTTGTAATTCACTAAGCGGCCCGTAAAGTTTGACTTCCACAAGTGTCTCTTTTGGCCAAAGGTTTTGCCTGAAAGCGTTGAATTTGGGACAGTCTTGAAGGATGTGATCTGTTGTTTCAGGTGCCAGTCCACAAGTACACATGGCTGATTGGCCAATCTTAAATTTGTTGTACATGTGGGAGCGAAGTCGATTGTGCCCTGTTCTAAGGCGAAGGATAATGACTTGCTCTGGTCTGTCCATAATATGGTAGGGTGGGGGACTGAGTGTGGGGGCACCTCATCTAAAAAAAAAAAATTGAAAACCACTGCAGTAGATTCTTTGTGTTTCGTGTATCGCTTGTACCGGAAGTCGTTGTGGTAGCATCATTACCAGATAATGAAACAATATAATCTTCTGGTTCTCAATGCGTTTGTGCAAGATGTTGTTCCCACACATCTGTCCGACAGTACCATCCCACTCGGTCTCGGATGCTCCAGTTGGTTAGGTTGGAGGCCTTTCTTCATCTTCTCATCCAGCAGGTTTTAATTGTATGTCTTTGAGCTTTTGAAAACGCTCACGTTGTGAACTGGATGCGTAGTGTTGGTATGACTATGCTGTTATAACACATGTTTGAATTTACACTTAGCGACCCAAAACTACATGTTTGACATTTGAAACAGGTTTTCAGCTTTCATAGAAAGATTTATCAGAGAAATAACATTGCCATTTTATTCATCAAATCGGCATCAAACTGGAACCACCACCCCCCCCCCCACGCCCCACCCTCCTCCCCCCCCCAAATGACATTGACTTCCATGTCGAATCAATCTAAAATGGGTACCAGGTAAAGTCCTGAAAAGTCAAGACGGTCGGTGTGGTTTTGACCACATCGCCAACCGTCTGCCTATTGGTCTATAAAATATGCCTATGGCCCTGTGTACCCAATACCCCTAATGGCACAGAGAAGGGTCCTTTACATTATTTTTAAACTTGTTTATTTATTTCATATCACCAGATCTGTTTACTGGAAAGTCGCCCGATTCAGCAGGCCCCCTTCTGACGTTTCCATTTGCACGTTTTCAGCCAAAACATGTCAAGACAATAACACTAGCAAGTATCAGGCTACAGTTAACGCCACAGAAAGAGAATTTTTTAGCAGTTTCTTGACGATTCACAACATAACTTCTGAAGATCAGAATAGTGTTTTCGAGTGCCTAATTGACAATTTGCCAGAAAGAATTCAAACGTGGAACCTATCGAAGGTTTTCTACGGGCCAGATGATTTTAGTTGCACGACTGTCTACGCCAAAATATCTAGTGAAATTAACATAACATGTTCCACTTCAAAAGTGTTTCCAGGACTGATCTGTGAAATGGGGCAGCTATACAACAGGAATAATATTACGTCTGTAACCCCCTCTACACCTGTGGTTTACGAAAATTTTGAAAAATCTGAAAGACATATTTCAGCAACCTGTTTCGCTGTTATCCCAATCTTTGAGTCTGGGATATACCAGTATTACATTACAGGGTATGCAGGTGTCACCACAAATGATCGTTATTTCCAGAACAAAAAATTCTTTAAAACAAACGAAGTTGATGTGTACCCACACGTAGCGATTGAACATAAAACAGCGAACCGTTGTGCAGGATCAGATACTCCTGAGTTATTCTGGTGTACAGCCATGTTAATGCCATCGCCAGTCTCATTTATATGGTCAGTGTACAATGGAAGTAAGCCGATAGAAATACAATTGCTGGGTAAAAAGTCTGGAAACTTTCACAGATCCACATTTGAACTGCAAAAACCTGAATGGTGGGGTTTAATCACAGTAACGTGCATGGTCAACTACACTGTAAATTCCCAGAACAGAACTTTGAAACAAAGTATTAGCGTGAAAATGCTGTCTATAGCATGGCCATACTTTACACACAATCATAATACAATCACCGGCAGGGTTGAAAGTCTTAACATGAACACTGGAACTAGTAGCTTCGAGTGCAGACTCAAAGAAGACAAATCTGTTCATACTCGAGGGTCAAATGATGTTTCTTTAAACGTGACATGTTATTCGAAGGAGGAGCCGCATATGATGATGATGATGTCCAGCATTAATAACGGAGATTCTGTAACTTTCACAATAGATCATAATAAAACCAAACCCGGCTTTTGTCAATGTTTCGCCTATCACAAGCTAGACCCTGGATGTTACAAGTCTGCAAACATTACCTTTTTAATTCCAATCGAAGGAGCCTCCAAAGGTCAGGAACCTGGAATGACATACCTTATATATTACATCGTGGCAGGAACAATAGGAGCTATTCTCTTTATTTTTACCTGCGGTGTATGCTTGTTTCTGAAACACAAATGGCACGAGCTTTACACCTACATATATTTCAGCGTTTCGGTGAGATCTGAGAGATCACTATCAGAGCGTGATTACGAACCTGTTCGTAGCCCCTCCAGCGGCTTTTCGTTTGATCGATCTGAGGGAACTCGTGAGTGTAATGGAGGTCTAGGTTACTATAACAACAGTCATGGCAGCTTTCGGGGACTGTTCACTGCACCAATGGTTCACGCAGGCTCTAAAGATACGGGTCTTTGCAAGTACAACACTGGCAATTCACGTTTACATGTCAATCCCGAGAGGGACATTTTGCAACGTAAAGTTCCTCTGCTACATCTTCTAGAGCATAAAGTGGGCGTTGCAGAGGAAACTTCAGTGACTGCGAGACTACTGCTTAACCTACCGCCTATATGTCGCCCTTTCCAACATACATCATCAATGACACAGTGTCACTTGGCTGATTACAACAACAGTCATACGTCAGACGAACCGTCTTGGTTCGACCATGATCACAAAACTCCGCCTCGCCCATGTATGGCATATACAAGGGACAGTGTTTGGCCCATCAATTCTCTCTATGAGTCTCCACGTTCAAGTCTACATTTAAACATCCCTAATGATCGTTATTTGCAGGCAAACACTTGCACGGAGACATCTGAATCAGAAGATTCATTTTACACGACCACAGTGTCACCGCTTGCAATTACTGACCCAGAAACGTACTTTGTACCTATTTCTAACCCAAGTGATAATAAAAGACCTCAGATTGTCAGCCAGCAAAGCCAGTTAATAAAACAGCAAACACAACGGCCACCAACCACTACGGGGTTAACGGTAGACAGTCAGTCTAGACGTAGACCAGAATACCCTACTGCGTGCACAGGGCCTGATTTCCATGCGCCCGGAGCTGTGCATCTAAATGATGAAACAGCATCAAAGCTTTCACCACGAGGTGCGTGGTCAATAGAGAATTCTACCTTAATATCCGAATATATTAACACAAGTATGGCGTGTTTTAAAAGCGAAAGCAAAGTGGAGCCCTTATCATCTATAGAAGATTCACCCGTAGATGCTGAATACATCAACACAAGTCTAATTTGTTATAGAAGGAAAAGCAAACTGGAGCCTTCATCAACTACAGATGATTCATCGTTAGTATTTGAATACATTAACACAAGTTCGATGTCTTATAATAGTGAAAGCAAACTGGAGCCCTCGTCAGATGTGGGGTCTGCACGTTGTCTAAGCGTCGTACCATCTTTGCTCTCACATGGAACACACACGTGTGAAAAAATAAAACAAATGAAAAATATACATGCACCCTTAAAGTCGAGGTCGCACTCCAGCCTATCAAACAAACATCAGACAGGAAACAACAGAATACGCAAGAATAGAAACACCAAATACAATAGACCCAACGGAAATAAAACGTGTGTCTACGAAAACATTCAGACAGTAGTCTCAGAGTGTTCTCGTCTTGAAAGTCAGTCACTAGACATGTAATACAACCATTCAGACCATTGTCTCGCGTGTCTACGAAAACATTCAGACAGTAGTCTCAGAGTGTTCCCGTCTTGAAACTCAATCACTAGACATTTAATACAACCATTCAGACCATAGTCTCAGTGTGCTGTCTTTTTGAAACTCAGTTACTAGTTTTTTAACTTCTTTAAACAGCCACCGTAAGCGACCTTTATGACAAGCAAGTACAAGCGGCTGTAACATTAAGTAAATGGTAAGTATTAAAGATAGACTTTAGAAAAACACGAAGACAGACAAGCACAATCATCGACATCATCAATTAGTTAATCCTAAAATCGCAGTTCCAACTTCACGTCAAACGGTTCACCTAACAAGTATTCAAATCCCGTGTCAGCAAAATCTATACAGAAAATCAGTTGAAGCAGACTGCAGTCTCTACGAAGCCACAGGCATACATTAATTGCATAACGCAGCAGTCAAAAGTGCCAACACAAACAGTCTCCCTGCAGCGTTGCACTTTATTTTTTGATAGAAGCAACAAATCAGTAGTTGCACAAAAAAATATATCTTAAGACAACCCTATTTGTTTGGCACCCTACATTCACCACTTTCTGAATCTGCACTTTAGGCACAGTCAAAAGACACTCCAAAGTGAAATTCGCAGCTCACAGTGTAGCGCCGCGCACTTCTCAGCAGCTGGACAAAGACATTGTATTCTTTTAATCACCATATCGGGAAAACGCAACACGTGACAATGACTAGAAACAAATAATTTGCAGACTAAAAAAAAAAAAAAAAGTCTGCCCTTATTTCAGAAAGCCACTCCGTCCATTTACCCAAACAAACGGTTTCAAATAAATCGCAACCGTGCAATGTTTCTACATTAATTAATACACAGTTCAACAGGCGACGTTACCACTGTTTCATTACCGCTTACTTTGATGTTTTTTTTTGTGTTTTTAACGTCTTATCGAAATGCCCCGAGTGCTGTGATGTCGGTTCTTGAATCAAATCAAATCAAATCAAATCAAATCAAATCATTTAAATCAGACAATTGATGTTCATTGTGTTCCATTACCTCACTCTGATGCGTTCGTTGACGTTACTTACCGCTTGTATGTTTTAATTATTAACGATGTTTTACCAAAGGGTTCTCCTACTCCTCATCGACTACATCTTATACTTTAATGTGTGTGTGTGTGTGCATAAACAGGTTCGGACAATGAAGTACCTTTACGATTATGAATATTACTTTATTATATATATATATAAATGTGTGTATATGTAATTTACAAACACCCATATTTTTGTATTATATTATATATATTATACTATGCGTAATGTCAACTTACAGTATGTGAGAATATTCGTTACCTCCTTCTTAGGACGTAATTTTTTGTTTTTTTGAAGCCCCACTCTGGCTTTTGCCAGGGGCCGCAATATAGACAGGCCATAAATATGGCAAATTGTCTGAACGCGGTTTCTGGGACCTCTCCACGGTGATCCTCGTCCGCATGGTGGCACTTGGTGTCATCGGGTGTTTATCGCTTGTGTGATGTCCTGGTGGGGTAGAAAGTTAGTCAATCAGTCAGCTTACAGTATTTTTTTTACTGAATGAATAACCAATCATCTCCCTGAGAGATGCAATTTATCGTGTTTTTTTAAGACCCCAACCTGGCTCTAACCAAGGGCCGCAATATAGCCCGACTATTAATATGGCCTAATGGTCTGATTGCAGTCTCCGGGACCTCTCCACGGGTGATCCTCATCCGCATGGTGGCACTTTATGTCATCGGGTGTTCATTGCTTGTGTGATGTCCTGGCGGGGTGATATTTTCTTACTTACTTTATTTTACTTGCACTTTAAATATAAAAATGCTTTGCTTGCCTTGTAACCTTTGCTGGCAGTATTTTTCTCAATGGTGAATACTCTATACAATCTTTCTTTGTCAGTTGCGACGAGAAATATAATTCTAAAAAGGTATCCCGATATACGGAAGTGAATCACGGTCAGTTGGTCGATTCGAGAAAAAAGAATTTGGAAGTTACAGAGATGTAGTCCAGACAGACTTTGCAAACACCTGGTGTCACCAACTGGAAAGAGAAGACCACCCAGAGAGATGAGTGGGGGCGGGTGATATCTGCAGCAATGAGCCTCAAGGGCTCGAAATGCTGAAGAAGAAGAGATGTATTTTATTCACGATGATGAGAATACCCTGGACAGATTTTTTTTTAAAAGTAATGAAGATGCATTGAAAGAAACTGACTCTCTAAGAGAACTGAATGCCCGCATCAGAAAGAGAAAATGTACATTTTGGTCATAACATGTCACTGGAGTATTTGACAATAGTGAAAAAGTTGGAGTGGACGAGAGGCAGAGGGAGACCAACAGAGAAGATACTGGACAGTCCGACATCAAAGTATTGAATCATCCGTGGAAAGAACACGAGACAGAAGGTTGTGGATAGATATCACAACCACCGCCACACGACATGGACTTTAGAAAAAAAGAAGTCGTTCCAATTATTTTGTCAGTAAATATATATTTAAAAAACCCAATTAGCGTTGTCTTTGTGATTAATCGAATTATGATGGCTGACGTGTAAGGATCACGAAGTGTTGACGGTAATAATGACAATAAATAGTTGCTTTTCCTTACAGGATGTTGCAGAAACAACCCCAGCATTTTAGTTTTTTTTTGGTTGTTTGTTTACTGTTGTGGGTTTTCTAGGCAAATATTACGTTCATTTGTTTGCCACTGCTTACTCAGCAGTCAGCTCTCGGTACCACTGTCAAGACCAACGCAAGACGTTTAAGATTTGAACAACGGATCATCATCATGGCACACGGGTAGTAACCCATAAGTGCTCCATTCTTCTTCTAACTTAAGTCTGAGTCTGAAGAAGCGCAGCACAATGCAAAGGTTCTGTAGCACCGGCGAGGATCCTAAAATACTTTCGTTACAGTTTTAACTTCTAATTTTGCCCGGGCAGCGCTGTTGGGCTACTCTTTTCGATTTTCAACTGTCAAGGGAATTTTTTTTTAAGTACGCAACAATGCACACGGGCGTCTGATCTCACTACCCAGATACCATG
Organism: Candidula unifasciata; assembly: GCA_905116865.2. Taxonomy (NCBI): domain Eukaryota; kingdom Metazoa; phylum Mollusca; class Gastropoda; order Stylommatophora; family Geomitridae; genus Candidula; species Candidula unifasciata. The sequence continues at coordinate 411,561 of CAJHNH020000990.1, read as the reverse complement.
GAAGATTTACTATACCAAGACCAGGTGAAAAAATCCCAGCCCTTACCGAGGATTGAACCGGAACCTCTAGCACTCGAGGCGAACACCATGCCTCGAGACCACACAGCCGTCTCAACGCAAGAGGTTCTACTGCTAAATCGCCAGCACCTGGGATCGAACCCGGCACTCTGGCGTTACGAACCGCCTTCACAATGCCTAAGCAAACGAAAATGGCTCCAAGAAATAAGAGGACGCCAACAAGTGCGCATACAGTGATGACAATAGTGACATTAAAGACGACGCTGATGATAAAATGGCTCTGATTACGATGACGATGATGATGAGAATGATGATGATAATAAGAACGACCATAATGGTGCTAGAGGGAGCCGCCATGGTCTAGCGGCTAGACGCTTGCCTGCGGTACAGAAGATCTTGGGTTCGTGTCCTGACGTGGACCGGAATTTTTTTTTCAGAACTGACTTTGGCTCCCAGGTCCTCCCGCCTTGAGTGGGTACCAGGTGCAGTCCTGGGAAGTAAAGGCGCCCACATCACCAACCATGTGCCGTAAGGTATGTGAAATATAGGTCTGGCCCAATACACCCAGTAAGGCTGAGGGCATGTACAAGGGTCCTTCTCCTAACAGTGATAAAGGGGATACAGTTATAATGATACAATGATGCTCATGACAATGACATCAATAATAGTGGCAATGATAATACGCATGATGATATCATCGATCATGTCAATGACAATTACGATGATAATGATTATGATGATGATAAAAACTGTAGCGATAATGCTGATGACGTCGACCCATAGGACGTGACGGCGAAAATGCTCGCACTATAACGATGATGGTGATAACAACGATACATGATGATGTTTATGGCGATGATGATTATATTGATAATGATATCAATAATAGTGACGATGATAATGACGACTTTAATTATTATGACGATAATATTGATGATAGTGATGAGAAGACAATAACGACATCAAGGACAACTATGATGATGTTGAGCACGATGAAGATGGTGACGATTTTGACGACGGAGACTGAGATAGTGTAATAAAGGTTGATAGTACTGATAAAGAGCTGATGTACTAGCAGGTGCTGCATTAATTGAAGATGACCGTCCCATGGATCACGCAGACATTGTCATTGCCCTTGGAGAGATAGGACGTTCCGAGGATTTTGGAAGCAACGTGTCCACATCACTGCTAAGAATACGAGAACTAAGAGTAAAGATCGGCACAGTCAAGCATGAGAAGCACACCGGACGCACATGATATGTCTTGTTAACCAACATACTACTGACACTTTTAACCGCGCGACGCTGATTAATATGTTGAGAGGGGAATCTGAGCGCCTATGGATGTGTCCGGAGTGCTGTGAGGATAATCTAACTTATAACTCAGCTTAGTAATGATGAGTGCGATGAAGAAGATGATAAAGAGACAACGACAACAAAGACGATAATTTTCATGAGGATAATAATGATTATACTGATAATGAATATGGTGACTACCATAGCTATGAGTATTATAACTTTTGGGAAATTCATGATGAAGACGATAACTGATGATGATCCCAATTAGACACCGCCGTCCGAGAAAACAGTGAAGCAAAGCACGGAGTCCAAACAAGCAGCATTCATCTCTGATCTGACAAGATTGCAATGCCATGCGATCAGCAGACGACACATAACCCGTAACTTTCTTGAACCAGTGAGAGGTGCATGGTTACGTATGCATCGCAGAGCAAAAAAAAGCGAACATTGCATTTTGCCCTAAACTATGGAAACAAATGTTTTAAAGACAGCTGCACTGATGAGACAAGTTGCTGGGGGATCAATGTTCATCTTGCACACCACAATGACAGTTTTTTTTATAAATTAAAACTGATGTGGGAACGACTGAAGATGAAGCTAGGTCAGGACGCCCAGTTGTTGTTCCTAATGATGAACACCGTGCCAAAATAAGAGAACTGATACACAGAGATCGATACCTGACTGTGAAGCTACGGGCCAAAGCCCCGAGCCCTAGCTTAGAAAGTTCATTAACATAATACAGTTGTCAGAAACCTGCGGGCCGCTTGCTAAGCTTCCGCGCGCCAGGTCTGGGCCGCGCACCGACAGTTGAATAGCCCTGATACCGGCTAAGCAGTTTAATTCTTTCATTCGGTTCACCAAAGTGCAAAAGACAGCAAATTGAACGAGTCAGCTTCAGATTATCATACACAGAAACAACAAGCGAATGTTGCGGTTTAAGAGCCTTCATCAGCATATTACGTGAATGTGCAACATTGCCACAAGTGCGAGCACGAATACATACAAATCGCTTAACTGAATTGCGTTTCTGACTGAAAGTGTGTTAACCTTTAGAGCTGTAATCCGGATTTATAAGAAATACCCACAGCCGCACGTACACACACATGCATACACATGCACGAGCACACCACATACACACACAAACACAGACACACCACAAACACACGCTACACCACACACACACGCCATACGCGCACACACACACACACACACTCTCTCTCTCTCTCTTACCCACCCACATAAACACGCACACGTTACTTAGAGATGTCGCCAAGGACAACAAGCAGGCACTTAAAGAGTGTGTACAGGGAAACCCCAGTTCAAAGAAGACACACCTGTCGGGTTTCCCAGAAATGTAGCATTTTCTGGGGAAACCTGTTTAATCCAATCAAGGTTGTAAATGGGACCAAGAACTGAGATTAGTCAACAGTACACTAAATATGCGTCATGTCTACAGGGCTGCCGAAATTGGTACTTTCAACAAATTACTTTTTCCCCTCGACGATTTATTGTTTGCGTTGCCGGATGTAAACCTCAGGGGAAAGACCTGGTTGTTCGTCAATTTCTGGACTTCGGCTTTGTTCCAGGACCTGCCATTTGCGTGTGCACCCGGTTTGCAGATCGTGCTTATTTCTATGCAGACTGTTGGTTCCATGCCTATGAGGTAGATGCTCTCAGACATTCAAGGAAGCCTTCAATAAGTCACTTTTCTACGACATACTTGTTGGGAATGCAGTAGGTCTATGTTTGCCGCCCCCCTCCTCAATGTAGTCCCGAAACCCACAGCAGGACCTTGTCGAGCAAAACTGTACTTGTGGTACCACGCCCGACGTTTTTGGACATTTGAGACATTTTCGATCAATATTTCAAATGTTGGCACTGAAAACTGGATCCAGTAAGTGTTAATGCACGAAGACTGACGCAATTTATGCCACTGGTAATGAAATGTCCCAGCCTTGTTAAAGAAGAACGTTGTGAACACATTTTTTTTTTAAATACGATATAACACTTAGTCAATTAGAAAATAAAATTGGTACTGTTTGGTGTATTTTGGTACCTTCTCAAAAATATTGGGTACTGTTTCCAACAAAACTTCGGCAGCCCTGCTTGTAAAACGTGTCTGTATTGCTAATTCGATTTTAGTGCAGTCGGGGCAGATGCGGAGAATAACTCACACGGTCAGTTGTAGATTAGCCCACATGCACTCTTCGGAACAAGAATAACTGAAAAACGGGGGATAAGGTAGGGGGGGGGGGGGAGGCACGACACAAATAGACTTTAACCGGTTGGCTCCGTTAGGGGGGCTGGGGCAATTAGAATCCTTTGTAAATTTTACGCTGGTCTCCCCATTTACACACGACTACACACTAGCTCGCTTCTGATTGGACTAACTACAGCACACCTTACTTCTAATAGGTCGGCCTCGAGCGATCGACTTTTACACAAGGTCTCGGAAATATTCAGCACTCGCGTTGATACCGCGTGCTGTTTATTTCAGCACGCCGGAGCTTTTAACATTTCTAAGGCATTAAGATGCTGGGTCTAACACACAACCCCTCCCCTCCTCCTCTAGAGAGTTACAGAACCTATATCACAGGCAGTCTCGTTCTCATAAATAAAAGCGTAAATGCAAAACAACAGACTACGTCACCCATAACCTCGACCACAGTGGACTAGTCAAATCAACTTATCAATGGAGTTAACCTACAACCGGTGGTGTGTAATTGGGGAAACCATCGTATAAATAACCAAATCCTTAAAAGTTTTCTAGCTGGGTGGTGGGTGGGAGGTTCAAGAGAGCTAGAAAAACACAGACGCTTAATTACAACATGTCAGATGAGATGTTTACGAAATGCGAGGGGTGGAAAAACAAGAAGAGACCATAATCCGCTGTACCTTTTATTTTTTTTTTTCACAGTCAATGCCCCTTTACTTTTCACTATAATTTCCACCAACAAAGATGCACTTGTTTTATCAGCCAAACCTGATGCACAAAAGTGCGTGGTCTGTTTCCTAAACCATATTTTCACTTATATTTACATTTTCGTCCTTCGCGAATTGACTCCCGCCAAGGTGAGTTTTCAGTGCACCGCTTTACGGCTCAAACATTTGTCAGCATAAAAAGGAAGTATTTCCTTATACATGTTCTTTGCAGGGCGCCTTTTGCCAACACCCCCAGCACCCCCCACCCTGAAAAAAAAAAACCGCACAAAAGCATGGGGTTCTTTGAGGGTACTCCATGAGAACAGTCCCCCTTTTATTTCTGTGTTGCGAATGCGCATGCAATACCTAGCGCCACCAAACGAACGGAGACATAAAGTTCGATGTCGCTGTCACCTTTAGAAGTCACCAGCTACATTTTCCTGCCATCCCCAAACCAGTTGCGACTTACTTATTGTCTCACCCTCGTTCAACTGAACTTCTCAACAAGATACATTAGCCTTCTACAATTTCATTATGTTCTCAAGATAAATGTCATAGGACACTGTTTAGAGCAGTCGATTCCGACCTCTTTCAGGTGGCGCTTTCTCGAGTATATGCACCCCACACACACTTTTTTACGTCCTATGCCAACAAAACAATAAGGGAAGGGGAAAAAAATGTCCCTTTCCCCCACCTTTAGGCGTACTGGGAAAAAAGTGCTAGACCTATATTGTTATAGACCAATCGACACTTGGTCGATAATGTTAGTCGGCTTACTTTCCAGGACTGCACGTGGTACCCACGTGATGCTGGGTCGACCTGGGAGTTAAGGTCGTTTTCAACAAATCCTAACACCATTAGAAATAACTACCAGTACAGACCAGTGTTGCCACTTTAGATGTTTTACATCCAGATTTAGATGTTTTCTCTTGCATTTAGATGACGTTTTTGACATTTAGCTGGTAGATGTTTTTCTAGATTTTTTTCATTTGGAAATAATTTTTCAAATCTAACCTAATAAACAGGATGCAATTTTACCTCATAAAGGCTATCTTGACAATACAATTCAGCCTGATAAGAGTAGGAAAAAGCTGTTCCACTTATCAGCTCCCTGATTGGGTATTACAAAAAATTGGAACAGCTTAGACATACCAGAGTCATTTTGAATCTGAAGCTTCAACTTCATCATTCAAGCTAATTTTATCCTGTGGGTCTTGTAAGGCAGACTACAGAAAAGATGAGGACACAATTCTATAGGATAAGTCATATCAATTGCTATGTAATTAGTGACTCTTTCCAGTTGGATGTTTTTTAAAAATGTTTTCCATGCAAAATTAGATGTTTTTAGATATTTTTTGACAGCGTTTTGGATGTTTTTTGTCAAAGAAAAGTGGCAACACTGGTACAGACGCTAAACATGAAAAGATCTGAAGTGGATTCATGATATTAAAGAGCTTCTATATTAACACTGAATGCTGCCAATGCTGCCCATCCTGCAACTGATAGCAAACTACTCCTTCCCCACAATGCATAACGGCAGAAGTGGAAATTGATGATGATGATGATTGAAAACAGGACGCAACGAAAATTACTGCTAACAATAACTTGGAGAAAAACACGTACATACTTCAAAGAACAAGAGAAACAATCACCAACAGTAATTTAGTGTAGAAAACAGCAATATGTTCGTTGACACTGTTTTTTTGTTTCGATGATGTCTGCTGTTTTAGGTCTGATGCTGGAAAAAGCACACCGGAGATCACTCTGCACAACAAGCTGGCAGTTGTTCATTGTTTGACTTCAAGCTGAAAATCCGGATTATTACAAGTATAAAAGCATTCAATTTAAAAAAAAAAAACTAAACATGACAATATAACTAGAATGTTATTCTGTGCAAATACAAAGAAATAAAAATGTAACGAAAAGATGACAAACTAAACGAAACGTAGAACTGATCAGCTTCACAATCATTAAATGTAAGTCAGCGTTGCGGCTAGAAAGCTTTCATCAGCTTGTATCTTGAACAGATAATGTTACAATTGCAAAAGCGAAGATATAGGTCAAAGCAAAGAATAACTTTGTAGACGTTCGTGATGGCCTGGGCTCTGTTGGGAGAATAAAGGGCATATTATTATTATTATTATTATTATTAATATTAATAATAATAATAATAATAATAATAATAATAATAATAATAATAATAAGAAACATACTACATTTAAAAAGTAGACAAAAGAAATAATACAAATATTTGATATCACCGTGGAGTGATATACACTTTTGAAATAATTAATATATTGATTGATTGACGTTTTACCCCACCACATCGAGTAATAAACACCTAGTGACACAAAGTACCATGATTCGGATGAGGATCACCCGGGGACAGGTCCAAGAAATTCCGTTTAGCCCACAGGTTGGGTTATATTAGTGCCCTCAGCAACTTCCTAAGTGGGGCTTCAAATAACGCAAAATATCGTCCCACATTGGGGGGCGTGGGGGGGGGGGATGTTTATTATTGTAAGGAAATTATTCATATATTTGCATCAATGCTGGAAATCGAATTGGCACGAGATTCCACATGGGACACACAGGTATCAATTATAAAAATAATAATAAAATACACAAATCTGGACTTCTATTATCAAAGAAACATAACATCAAATAGCAAATATGTAACATATTTACATACATACAAGAGCACAAAGATGGTAAGTATATGTGTACGAGACAAGGAGACCCACAGGGGTTGCTCATGTGAAGTCATCATACGATTTCTATAGTCCATCAGATACTAGAAATTCAGAGGAATTAGCAGCAGCAGAAATACTAAAGTGGAATGATAATAATTGTCAGCTCACCCTGGTAGGGATCGCAAACATAGTTTGACTGCAGCAGTAACCACCATTTGGGGTATTCTATATTAAGTGAGTAGACAGAAAATTACTATCTCTATTCTCAAAAAAAGTTACCGGAAGTGGCTGAAAGGGAGAGCTAACTCATGTTTACCTGAGTTCTCATTCTCCCATTGCGCCATTTTAATTAGGCAGTTTATAATATGGCTAATAAAAAAATAATAATAATAAATAGTAAGAAACTGTAGTCCATGCTAGCTCGTCACAAAGACGTCGATACTAAAACTCAAAATAATAAGAAGACAAAAATTAAAAAGAAGAAGATGAAGATTAGAATGATACAGGTTTGAGGTTTTGATCAACGGATCAACATCTCGGCACACGGGTAGTAACCCATTAGTGCTCTGTATTTCTTCATACTCAAGTCTGAGTCCAAAGAAGCTCAGTACAGTGCACAGGCTCTGTAGCACCGGCGAGGATTCATGAAATACTTTTTAGGTAGATTTGTAACTCCAAATTCTGCCCAGGCAGCACCGTTAGGCTACTCTTTTAGATTTCCAACAGCCAATGGATTTTATACATACGCAGCAATGCTCACGGGCGTCCGATCTCACTACTCAGAGACCAGGGAAAATTACTAGGAGTCCAAGTCTATGTGAAAAAAATCCCATCCCTTACCAGAGATTAATCCCCAAACCTCTAGCACTCGAGGCGGAACCATTTCTCGAGACCACGCAGCCCCCCCCCCACCCCCACCTCCCCTTTTCCCTCCCCCAATTAGAATGATAATGGATAAACAGTCAGAGAAATTGAAATTTTACCACCAGTATAACTAATCATTTCTCTGAACAACGTACGAGAGAAGTTACCAAGCCATATTCGACAGTTAGCAAATCTATACTCAGAATGGTCATAAATATTCCACGCCTGGCACAATACAGCCATGCCAGAAAAGATAAAGTCACATCTGGATGACTCAAAGAGGTTACAAAGTACATTTTTAAAACATGTCATTATAATCTTTATCTTTAACTGACTTGCCCACTAGTTTTGACGACCCTGCATTTCCACATCAACACGGATGTATTCTCATTTTACCAGCTTTCCCAAAAGGGCAAGTTCTCTTGTGATTTATCAAGGACAGACTTGTGGTTTACAGTCAGGGTGATATAACTATGGCTTTCAGTCCAATACATGTGATTTCAGCAATCGTTAATTAGTCAACTTTACGACATGCTGGTTAAAGAAGCTGTGGATCTATACTTGCCCCTATTCCATCCCCTTCCCCCCCCCCCCCCAACCCAAGGCAAAAACAATTAGCCCAGAAACCACAAGAGAATCAATATCTTCAAAAGAAGGCACCAATACGTGGCATGGTCTTGGCATGATAGGAGTCTCTAGAAGTTTCTTTCACGTGTCTTTTTCCTTTTGCGATTCTATTTAAAAGCCTGACAACCACTGCAACTTCTAGAATGACATCCTGAATAGCAGCCCAGCAGGGCAAATTCCCCATATCCTTTTCAGCCGGCAAGCAGGTTATAAGGGCACTGATAACGGCTACAGCAAGCGTTAACCTATTGTAGCCTGCAGTCCTGCATGGGTAACGGTATTCCTTTCATAGGATTTTTTCCCAGTTTCAAAAAGCCACCACTACAGTAAAAACTCGCTAACACAAACTGGCTTGAAAAAAGCCAATGTGTTGTAGCAAATACAACTGTGACCTAAAAAGAGATACATTGTTATTATTATTATTATTATTATTATTATTATTTTGATTAATATTATTCTGTGTTAGAACTTAAATTTTTTAACAGAAACTCGATTTTCCGTCGTTTGGAATTGACATGCTAATTGTACCAATTGAAATCCATTAAAATTCCAAATATCTGTCCTCGTCAGTGTGGAAGATCTTTCAGAACCTCTGTACACCACCACCCGTTGAAGTAGTCTTTCAATGTATGAATTATCCCCCTGTTCTGGTGCACTTTCTATTTGATCCCAGACCTTTACCACGACTGTTTTTTCATTAAAAGCTCACCGTCGAGAGGAGCGCCAATCTATCAACCTGCTTGTCACCTTGCACACCTGAATCACATAGACACAAAATCCCACACTACGCTTTCCTAACTGAGTCTTATGGGAAATTAGTAGGTATACGGACACTACTATCTGAATTAAGCTTCCTGTATGAGTTAGTTATGCAATAGATACCATCCCACTGAGAAATTCCAGGAAATAAAAAACTGATAACCAAAACTAAGGAAGGTGCAACTGAAGAGCAACCCTACTTACCAGTCTCTTATCATCAGAAGAAGAGAATAATCAAAAAGCTACTGAAACCGGAACAAGACAATTCCCATATTATGGACAGATCAGAGCCAGTCATTATCCTACACCTTAGAACAGGGCACAATCGACTTCGCTGCCACATGTACAACAAATTTAATATTAGCGAATCAGCCAAGTGTACCTGTGGACTGGCACCTGAGACAACAGATCACATCCTCCAAGACTGTCCCAGATACAACGTTTCCAGGCAAAACTACTGGCCAAAAGAGGCAATAGTGGAAGTCAAGCTTTACAGACCGCTAAGTGAATTAGAAAAGACAGTTAAGTTCATACTAGAGACAGCATTGCATATATAGACACTTCATTTCAAGCGAACGAAAGAAGAAGAAGAAAAAGAAAAAGAAGAAGAATGGAGGTTGAGGCAGTAATCGCAGCTTTCCAGTGGCTTGAAAGCAGCAAGTCCGACCTGTTATAATCGTAGACAGGATGATTACAGACTCCAAGCATGCGCTTAAGAAGAAAAATAAAGGCGTATACAAAAGCTGAAAACATAATCTGTAGTAGTTTCCCTTCATAAATCACAGACATATTTTACATGATATTATAAAGTACTCACAAAGACTGTGTACACAAAAGTAAGTAAACCAACAAAGCAGACCAATGGGACAATAGAGGAATAAGTGAAGGGATAACGTAAAGTAGACTGTCAAACTCTTGGACCCACTTACTGGGCAAAGAAAGGAGGCCATTCACAGAGATGAATTCCCCGTGTGGGTACCGTGGCCTAATGCTGGTGGCACCCGAACAAACCCACTATCACCCACCCCACCCATCCCTACCCCTATCCCCATCCCCACCACACTCTCACCCCCCCCCCCCCCACCCAAAAAAAATTTGTTAAAAAAGTCGACTAATAAAATGTTTATAATTCAAAGTCCCAATGCATCTGCCTAAAAGGTGAGGAAGCCAAACATGTAAAACGGATGTGCACACAATAACAAAGCAAAAATCAAGAAGTGGACGAAAAACCAGAGCTTTTCCGCCTGAGCTTACAGCCAGCAAATGCGAGAAGAAAAAAGAGATGAATGAAGACGGGTGATAACTGCAGCAGTAAGCCTCAATGAGTCGGAATGCTAAACAAAAAGAAAAAGAAGTAATAATAGTAGTGGTGGGTTGGTGGTGGTGGTAGCAGTAGCAGCAGCAGCAGCAGCTAGTAGTACTACTAGTAGTTATAAAAGTAGTAGTAGTAAAAGTAGTAGAAGTAGTAGTAGTAGTAGTAGTAGTAGTAGTAGTAGTAGCAGCAGCAGCAGCAGCAGCAGCAGTAGTAGTAGTAGTAGTAGTAGTAGTAGTAGTAGTAGTAGTAGTAGTAGTAGTAGTAGTAGTAGTAGTAGTAGTAGTAGTAGTAGTAGTAGTAGTAGTAGTAGTAGTAGTAGTAGTAGTAGTAGTAGTAGTAGTAGTAGTAGAAGCACATGAAGCAAGAGAAGCAGAAGACTACGACGACGAAGAAGAAGAAGAAGAAGAAGAAGAAGAAGAAGAAGAAGAAGAAGAAGAAGAAGAAGAAGAAGAAGAAGAAGAAGAAGAAGAAGAAGAAGAAGAAGAAGAAGAAGAAGAAGAAGAAGAAGAAGAAGAAGAGGAAGAAGAAGAAGAAGAGGAAGAAGAAGAAGAAGAAGAAGAGGAAGAAGAAGAAGAATTAGAAGAAGAAGAGGAAGAAGAAGAAGAAGAAGAAGAAGAAGAAGAAGAAGAAGAAGAAGAAGAAGAAGAAGAAGAAGAAGAAGAAGAAGAAGAAGAAGAAGAAGAAGAAGAAGAAGAAGAAGAAGAAGAAGAAGAAGAAGAGGAAGAAGAAGAAGAAGAAGAAGAAGAAGAAGAAGAAGAAGAAGAAGAAGAAGAAGAAGAAGAAGAAGAAGAAGAAGAAGAAGAAGAAGAAGAAGAAGAAGAAGAAGAAGAAGAAGAAAACGATGTTGCAACACTTGTAAATCTCAAATAACATAGGGGATACAGTTCTAATATTTACATTTAAAGATACTGCAAATAGTAGTAGAATTCCCCTAACATCCGGCAGAGTATGAATTGTAACTTATCAGCTCTTCCTGCCCTACCCACAGTGGCACCTGGCTGCTCTATTTCCAGAAAACAACACTGTCTGATGTCCTGAAATCCTGTCTTGGAATCCCACACAAGACCTATGTTATCTCAACCAACTCAACCCCCTGCCCTGCGATCTGACATCGCACAGATTGCCCAGCGATTCAAAACTGAGTCACAAACATGAAACATCAAGGGCAAAGTGTGCAGAGCAAGCTATGATAAACCATAAAAGGACCTGCAGTTGACATGCGATTTCTCAGATACAACTCCCCTGCTGGCCTGATCTGGGCATAGGAAACCGAACGCTGAAGAAGAAAAAGGAGGAGGAGAAAAGCAACAACACGATGTTGGATACTGTCCTACGTGAACTTAAAGTAAACGTTCCGGTTCTTTTCTGTTAAGCAACCACATCACGCGAGATTTAGGGAAATCCCGTCTTATAGGGGTTAAGGGTTGGGGTTAGTAGTAGTTGTCATTCATTTAACACTATCTCTATCTGGAAACCCCCCTCCCCCCACCCCCAAATGTGATGTCCCTAAATCATGCGTGATGTGGTCGATAAACAGAAAAGAACCAACGTTCTTTTACACACTAGTGGCGCATAAGGCTTATTAGACTGGACATGTTTTTGAATATAGATCGATGGGTGATATAGTCAAATCAGGCTGACCGCTTTTACTTCCTATTTACTTGATACCAGACTCGACCTTTGAGCCAAAGTCACGTGTGAACAATTCCGGTCCTATGTGGATTTAAGCCCACGAGCTTCATATCTGCAAGCAAGTGTCTAGCTGCTACACCATGGTGGGCGTGTTGGGTTTAGAGAGAAAGAAGTGGCAAACTAAAAAAGTAACAAGGGATTATCTAAGGCAGGAAAGACGTGGAACAAAGCACATTAGGCTTTGGTAGAACAGGGCTAAGACCTCGTTTATACAAATTGGCTTAAGTTGACACCTCGTTTACACAAACTGATTTAAGTTGATACCTCGTTAACAGAAACACACTAAGTTAATAACTGGTTAACACAAACTCGCTTAAATCAAAGAAAACACTTACATGAACAAAACAGTGGTCGCATCAGGAATATTTTTTATTAGTTCTTTGGTTAACACAAATTGTTTTTAATTCACACTCTTATTATTATTATTTTTTTTTGTCTATCTACTTGTATTCGAATTTAAGGAGGGTTTAATGTAATAGCCCCCCCCCCCCCCCCGACACACACACACACCAGAGGCCATTACCTTGTAGTGGTGGGGGAGCTTGAGAGCCTCAATGATCTAGAGAGCTATGCCGGCGAGAACGTATGTTCCGGACAGGGTCACCCAAGCCGGACAGGTCATTGGTGAGGTACCAGACTAATGATGGCCTCCCGGTCCTCCAGGCTCGGTGGTTGGGTGCAGTGTTGACAGCTCTACCCTGTAAAAAAAAAACTTAAAAAAAACTACAATGTTACCGAAACTTCAAGAGGAAATAAGTGCTCTAAACGTCTCGCGGCCTTGGCACAGAGTCCCTCTGTCAGCATGAACAACATGGGTGAAAGCCGAAAGGAAGATCATTATAGGAAAACAAGTCTGCTGGATGTCAAAACCAAATTCAGAATTGGCTTCTGGAATGTAAGAGCCATGTTTGAAATGGCCAAAACCGCCCAAGTAATTATAGAAATGCATAACTATAAAATGCATATTCTGAGAAGCAGTGAAAGCAGGTGAAAAGGTTTTTGACAATCCTTGACAGGTATAGGAGAAACAACAATATACTCTGAAAATTATGATAACCTAGATTTTGCAGGTGTGGCACTCATTTTAGAGAAAAACATACACAAACATTCTCTGTGGCTAAGTCGATGCGAACGCTTTGTAATCCTGGGATGCCGGGTTCGATCCCAGCTGCGGGCCATGCGCCTTGCGTTGGTTTCGACAGTGGTATCAAGAAAAACGACAGCCCAGAAAACACTGGCAAACTACTAGACGTAAATTTGCCTTAAAAAACCACACAGGGTTGGATCTACAACGTCCTGTAAGGGATACGCAACTAACCTACACAAACAAGTCATAGAGCGGTATCCAATCAACGAAAGAATTATGACAGCAAGAATCAATGGGAAACATGCCAAACTCACTACCATCCTACACACGGAATAATAAACCTAAAGACAAAGAAACATATTGCAGAAGCTAGTAAATAAAGTACCAGCCCATGATATTCTAAGCATTATCAACAACGTGAACAGGGAACTTTTAATGGGAAAACAAGGATGTGGTACAATTAATGACAATGGATAAAGACTGGGCGATTTCTGCACAGCGAATGAACTTGTTATAGAAGGAACACTATTTCCTCACAAGAACACACACAAGCTTACATGGATATTCCCAAATGGAAGAGATGTAAACCAGACCGAAAATTGCGTGGTTTCCTACTTGATGTGCGTGTCAAAAGGGGAGCAAATGTCGGCAGCGATCATCACCTCGTTGTCTGACTGTTGTGACTGAAACTCAAGAAAGTCCACACAAAAGCTAAGACATAAACCGCACGCTATAAATGTCAGCCTATTAGGAGGAAAAGACATTGCCACTAAATTAAACGTGTAGTGGAAATCAAAAATAGATTTCAAATCCTATCAGATGACCCAGACACTCCAGCTACAATCAGCAATTAGGACAGATGGAACCAGATTCAAGAAAAATACAAGAAAATTAGGAACCAGGAAACAACACCACAAAGATAGATAAGCAGTCAAACCATGGGTTATATTACCAAGCAAAAAAGGAACAAGAACATCATCACACTAAATCAGAACGTCAGAAAAAAAAACTAATGTTTGAATATAGCGAACTAAAAAGAATGGTAAAGAAAAGTGCCAGAACTGAGAAGATTTGTGGAAAATCTAGCAGAAACAGCAGAAAATGCCGCCAAAGCACATGATCCACAAACCCTACACAAAATTCACCCATCAAATTTGTGAAAGCAGAATTAAACACTTGTCTTGAGTAGAACATCCAACCAACCTATCATGACCTTGACATTTATATAAAACCACCAAACAAACAAGAAATCCTCCTAATAAGTCACACTTTAAAAAAAAACAAAGCACCAAACAGACAAACTGTGGGCAAAACTTCTCACAGTAGATCCTAAGACAACTGCAGCATTCAAGCACCAGGGTTTATGAATGTTTCGAAGACACAACGGCTGCTTGACGACTAGACTAAAGGAAAAATAGTCCATATCCCCTCCATCCCCACCCCCCCCCCCCCCCCGCCATAAAAAAAATAGAGTCTTAGCAGACTGCAACAATTAGAGAAGAATTACTCTACTCTCAGTACCACACAAAATCTTTTGTAAAATCATTATAATGTGCCTCGAAAAGGAAGTAGATAAATGTCTACCATTGGACTATGAGTAGGCAACATCTTAGAACAATGCAATGAATGTCAAAGATATATATATATATATATAAAATTTTGTTACTTTGAGAAAGCTTTTGAAAGCGTCCATTGTGAGAGTCTGGGAAATATTACGACATTATGAAATTTCAGAAAAGTTAATCAACATAATCGCTCTCTTCTATAAAGATTTTTCTTACAGTATTAAAAATTACAACACCTCTCTCCAAGTAAAGTCAGATGTCAGACGGGGATGTGTTATGCCATCCCTCCTTTAACATTTTGTTATTGACTGAATACTGAAGAACACAGGGGATAAGACATCGAGAGGCATATGGTGGACTCCATTCACTATGCTCGAGGACCTTGATTTTGTAGATTATATAGCACTCCTATCACATAAACATGAACATATACAAGAGAAAAGTAGCAGACTACACTGGACCGCAGACATGGTTCGACTGAGAATAAATACAAGGACAACTAAGATCCTGAGAAACAGTCCAAACCAACAACCTGTGACTTTAATAACCAAACACTTGAAAAGGAATAACAGTGTACATATCTTGGCAGTGTTGTGTCCCTTTTATAAGGGACAGGGTAAAGACATACAATCGCGCTTGAACAAAGCTAGAGCCACTTTTGGAAGGATAAGGCAAATCTGAAAATCCAACAGTTACTGCAGAGGTACGAAACTTCGACTCTACAAATGCATTATTTTTACCAGTTCTTCTTTATGGAGCAGAATGTTAGACAATGACCAAAAAGCTGTCCACCTTCCTCCACACATGTCTACGAAGAATTATCAACATTTTCTAGTCAGATACAATCTCAAACATTAAACTACTTCAAGTCACAAATCGAGGAACTGTAAAAAGTATGATAACCAATAGAAGATGGAAATGGCTTTGCCACGTTATGAGAACGAATCCTGATATATCTGCCAACACAGTTCTCACATGAACACCACAAGGAAAGAGAAAAAAAGAGGGTCCCGAAAAGAAAAGAAAAAACGACACGAAGACAGACGATGGAAAATAAACGGACATGGAAAACTGCAGTGAACATTGCACAGGACAGGAAGGCAAGGAAAGTCCTCTCTGAAGCCTCATGTGCCACTAGGCATAAAGAAAAGTGATGATGACTGATCCCTTCAACATCTGCAAAAGTCAAAGTGTCTGTCTCGCAACACTAAGATCGAAATATATAAAAAGTTGAGAAGACCAGTCGTTTTAAATGGCTATTGTTTGTTTTAGTATCCAGAAGCCTTGAGTTGTTAACCCTTAGGCTCGGTATTATGGATATCGCAACCTTTCGGCCTTGATTCCATTGTAAATACCGTAAATCTGGGAGAAAATGTGGCTTTCCTGCCTACCCCCGGGATTGAACCCGGACCACAAGGAGTACGTCACCCGGTCTCCGCGAAATCCGGTTTAGCCAATTCCGCTAGAGAGCCGGGCTTAAATGGCTATAAAACTTGAAACACAAATAAAAGAGATGGAGCCTTATTACAGGTTTTCGAAAACAGAGTCTTACGACGAATCTTTGGACCCATCAAAGATGCAAAACCGGTAAATGGAGAGTGAGAAGCAACAGTGAAATTCATAATATGTTTAAATCACCACTGATCACTGGCATCATGAGAGCTAATAGACCTAAATGGTTGGGGCATATTGAAAGAATGTCAGATGACAGAGAAGTAAAAACTGTATACGCGAGGGTGTTGAATGGTTGTAGACCACGAGGCAGACCAAGAAGACGATGGAGAGATAATATCCAATCAGACCTGCAAACACTTGGTGTCATCAACTGGAAAGAGAAGGCTAACCATTGAGATAAATGGAGGCGGGTGAAATCTGCAGCAATGAACCTCAAGGGCTCGGAATGCTTAAGAAGAAGAAGAAGAAGAAGAAGAAGAAGAAGAAGAAGAAGAAGAAGAAGAAGAAGAAGAAGAAGAAGAAGAAGAAGAAGAAGAAGAAGAAGAAGAAGAAGAAAAAGAAGAAGAAGAAGAAGAAGAAGAAGAAGAAGAAGAAGAAGAAGAAGAAGAAGAAGAAGAAGAAGAAGAAGAAGAAGAAGAAGATGATGATGATGATGATTATGATGATGATGATGATGATGATATATGAATGTTACACTAGTTACGAGATAAGTTATTTCACCGATGGAGTAAAAGAGAGACTAGACATGCAATATGACATTATCACAAGCTACGCAACTGGCCTCTAGGACTCTAGGGGGATCTTCGTGTGACGAGGGGATAGGCTTAGGAAAATATTGTGACGACTTGGAATATGCTAGTGAACTTGCTGGCGAATGGGAGGCCTTATAAAGAAAGGGCAGTGGAAACAGCGAAGAGATACATATATCGATAGTCTGGCGACATGTGTAAGAGGGTGTGGAGGAACGAGAACACTGAGCTGATCCGTAATACTGCAGATCGTGCATAAATTCAGAAGAGAAGAACAGTTTTTAAAAAACCTATTAGTATAAGGTTTTATCATAAAAAATATCAATAAACAATTATAAGCTCTGTCATTGCCGGTCCCAAAACCCGGATGGGAAAGAAGAAGGCAGGATGTGGGCTAGCTCAACTATCCTTAAACAAATTTGCTACAGAAACTCACAGGAAAGAAAGGCAGCTTTAAATTAAAGAATACCACACTAGAAGAGACACATGTGTTATATTAATATCCTACCCCAAACAGGGGAAATCCACAGGTCACATTACAGTCGAATATTTCAGGGGGTGGTAGATAGACTGCATGCATTCGTGGGACCTAGGCTGCACTCTCTCATGGGACGTAGGTGGGTTGGGGTTAGGGTCAGTTTGAGATGTTTTGGGGTCGTTAAAAGCATCAGAAAGCCAGTCTTACGACCCTCTAAAATGTTAGACTGTTCGGTGATGTCATCTGGGGTAAGATATTAATAAAGAACCGAGGCGTATCCTCAGAGAAGCGGAAAGAGAATCACCAAGCAGGCCCTAAAATTGGAAACAAATGGAATGTAGAGATTATAATACCCAATTTAAACTTCAAAACGAATGCTGATGAGAAAAGTCAAAGGTGTAGAATTGGATTTCATTCATGATATCTAACTGATAGATCTTAGAGGATAGAACGGATTGAGAACTAGACTGCGAGGCCATCATGACACATAATGTCACGAATGGATGATAATATTGACCATGGGTCGCTGTAAAAAAAAAAAAAAAAACCCACATCGTTTTGCTGGCTGCTAAAGATGGCCCCCAAAAATGTGTTTGTAGTGTTGTATCGAGTTCTGTGATGTTGCTTCACAACAAGAATGTATTGTTTTAGTTTACACTCAAAACCCACATATTGAACAGCATCTGTACAGACATTGCAACTGACTCACAGAGTATGTTGAGAAAAATGGAGACCGGTTTGCTCCGTACAGAGTGTCAAGCATCGCTTCAGAGATCCTGGGTAGCTGGTATTCTATGGATATTTTCAGCTCATGCTAGTGAGTTGGGAAACGAGCAGACAGACAGACTGGCTGGTTCTACACCACTTAGTATTGAATTGATGTATGACAAGCTAGATGTTGTGAGGGCCCTTTGCGAGCGAGTAAAAAGTCTGGAGCGGAAAATAACAGATTACTACGATCTGAAAAGAATGGCGCACCAGGGAGTTAGCAGGGAATCTGGCCGACGCTCCACACTCAAGAGAAAAACGAGACGAATGTACAATCAGACGGTTACTGGTACCATCGGAATTGTAACTTTTCGCTTTCTGTTGAAGATGGGAGGAATCGTTTATCTTAGTATCGTGGGTGCTGTGATGTCGAATCTTAATTCAACACTTAAAACTCAACCTATATTCGCTTAAGTGGTAACAAACAAAAAGGGAAGGAAATTCTTTTCATAACGAAACAAATGTCGGCAACAAAGAGACATATTTCCGCTTTCACCTCTCGACCTGGTCAGTCTTGTGTATGTGTGTGTGGGTTAATGTGTTTGTATGTGTGTGTGTGAATGTGTGTGTATGTAGGTGTGTGTGTGTGTGTGTGTGTGTGTGTGTGTGTGTGTGTGTGTGTGTGTGTGTGTCTGTCTGTTTGAAGTGGGGAGAAAAAAAAACCAGGAATTATATTATTGTATTAATCTGGGGTTTGTAAAACGGGGTGAGAAATTTGTTACAAAGTTCAACATCCTGTTCTTCTTCATCGGAGACTCTAGATTAGTGGTTATGAATCCACTTTCATAATTCCGAAACATCAGGGCTCGAAGACAGCTGTGTGAAATTTTGCAGCATACCACGCTGTGTCGATTTCGACACAGTAAAAAATAAATGTAAAGATAAAGGACCATTTTTCACGCCTTTAGGAGTATAGGGCATATAGGGCTAGGTCTATATTTTATAAACCAATCGGCACAAAATTGGTGATGTGGTCAGTATCACTTTACTTCCCGTGACTGCACCCCGTACCCACTCAAGGCTGGGTCGACCTGGAAGCCGAAGTCATTTTTGAAAAGAGTCCGGCTCCGCCAAGGAGCGAACCCACGACCTGCCGATCCGCGGCGAGCGTCTAGCCGCTCTGACACGGCTACTTCGACACAGTGTGAGAATCGGAAGTTTAGGAAGCGATATAAGAAAGCTGAACGTCAAATTGCTGTGTAACACTACAGACAGTCTAGATATATTGGGTTGGCATATAATTGATATCATCATCATCATCTCATAATTATCATTGGTATCATAATCATCAGCATCATTTTGTTCCTTTATACGTTACATAGAGTTCAAAGTGTACTTTTTCCTTCTGTTCTATCAAGTGCTACTGTATTTTTAATTTTTTTTTTTAAATCCAGAAACCATGAGTAGCAAACCCTTTGGCTCGGTACTATGGATATCGAAACTTTTCGGGTTTGATTCCATGATAGGTACCGTAAATCTGAGAAAAATGTGGCTTCTCTGCCTACCCCTGGGCGTGAACCCAGACCACAAAGAGTTCGTCACCCGGTCACCGCTCAGTCGAGTTTAGCCAACTGCGCTATCAAGCCGGCCAATATTTTCTTCTTGAAACGTTTGGCTAGATCATATTGCCAATCTTGAGTAGATCTATCAAGGTTGGCCTTTCCTTGGGGAACTGGTTAAGGATTTACCCCTCTTTCCCCTGAAGGTCATGGGTTAGATGTCTGATTCCCATTCTTGATAACAACGGTGTTCAGTTTTCCGAAACTGCGTTGAAACCCCTTAACTCACTCATAACCGCTGACCTCACGGATTAAAACCCTTACAATGACGATTTTTTTAACTTGACGCAGGCAGTCACATTCGAAACACTGTTAGTCTCATAATCCCATTGTGGGATGCAATTTTCAGATATTTCGAAGCTTTTGCCGGGGGTCCTAAATATAGCCGGAATGAACAGTTGAACAGGGTTTCCGGGACCTCTTCACGTGTGATCCTCATTCGCATGGTTGCTTTTTGTGTCACCGGGTGTTTATCGCTTGTGTGATGTCCTGGTGGGATACAAATTACATACATACATACAGTCACATTCGTTGTGAAACAGCCTACTGCCTTTCTTGCAAATTAGTCTACTTAACTGCCCATTAGATTTGTTCTATTGACATCCTCATTTTGTGCCCTCTATTCTGGAATGGAGCACAGACCCTCAGTCAACTCCGGCCAACTTGGCTGGCCTATTGTTAAAGCATGAGGCTCACATAAAAGAGGGGATTTTCTTTTTGGCTATAAAGACTATATCCACAGGATAACTCGTAGTGAACAAATGATAAAATAACTTCTTCTTCTTCTTCTCTTCCACCTTTTACCTCAGCGAAGTGTCGGGGGGGAAATGCAATGTTCGTTGATGAGCTCTGTCAAGAGCACTATTAAGACTGGTGTTCATTTCTGTAAGGCTGTTCTTAATGCCATCACTCCATATTTTCCAAGGTCTTCCACTCGCTTCATACCCGTTGTGGCTCGCTGTGGTGTATAGTACCAGGGCATTCTTGTTAGGTGTCCAAACCACTTCATTTGTTGTTCTTTGATGACCTGTAAGACTGGCTTTATTCCTGACATTCGTCTGATTTCAAGATTTCGTATTCTGGCTGTCCTTGAAACTCCTGCAGCTCTTCTAAGGCATTTCATCTCTGTTGTCACAATTTTACGTTCATTGGAGGATATAAATGTCCACGTTTGGCATTGATAGCATAGTGTTGGCCAAAACATAGTTCTGATAAGATTCACTTTAGTACTCCGAGGTATCTGCTTGTGTGTCAACCGGGGAAGGGGGGGGGGGGATAGTTGACCCATCACTTGATTAGTTTTGGCACATCTGGAGCTAATTTCTCTGTCCAGTTTTCCGTCGGATGTAAAAATTGTTCCCAAATATTTAAATTCCTCTGCTTGTCTCAGGGTGTTGTTTTTTAAATTTAATTTCTAAATTGTCTTTACGTCTTCCTATCATCATTGTCTCTGTCTTCGTAGTATTTATTTTCATATTATATTCCTCCCCTTTGTTACTAATTTGATTTAGGTGGTTCTGTAGGCATTCTGTATTTTCTGCTATGAGTACTGATAAAATAACATGTTCAAGAATATGTGAACTTGGAATCAGGAGCAGATCTAGAAGGAAAAACGTATGACAGGAACAGAGCGACGTATGTCTAAACAGTGTGCTTCGGGAACAGTTAGCAAATCACACATTCAGACATTTTATGTGGGTATACCTGGTGTGTGATGATGTTGATTCTTTAATCAATAATCACATCTTGTCCATAAGACTGTTGGAATTATACGATAAAGCTAATTCTTAAAAGTCACAGAATCTTAAGTGGAAAAAGTCACAGAATCTTAAGTGGAAAAAGTCACAGAATTTTATGTAGAAGCTACTTTCTAGAAGTCACGCTTTTGTGTCATGGAGTATCATGTAAGGTTTGTATTCAGTATTCGTGATGTATAACTATAAGTAGAGTGCCAGTATTCTTCTTCCTCTTCTTCTTCTTTGCGTTCACCAGCTGTAAACTCTGGCGAAAAGTTCTGGTTGTTCATTCACTTCTAAACTGCAGTCCTGTTCCAGAACCTGAGTGTTGCGTGTACATCCATTTTACAGATCTGACTCATTTGTATGCAGACTGTTGGTTCTTTGCCTCTTTAGCAGATGCACTCCGACTATGAAGGAAGCTCCCAATTAGTCGACTCTTACGACATGCTTTTGGGTAGGCAGTGGGTCTATTATAGTTTTCCCTATAATAGGGCCCTGGAACCCACACGGGGAAGTGGCAGTATTAAACGGCCCTTTCAACAATGAAGGACGGCTGCAAAGGATTCCACTATATCTTTTTTCTTTCTTTCTTAAGCAATACAAACCCTATGGTTACCTGGGCAGATATCCCCCGCCTCCATTCTTGTAGAAGTCACATCTTTTTGGAATATAGTATTGTTTAGAGTTTCTATTCAGTATCCATGAGTTATAATAATCAGTAGAGTGGCAGAATTTTTCTTCTTCTTTTGCGTTCGACATCAGTCATGCCAAACATTGAGTCCAGTCTGGGTCACAAATAGAATTGTGCGTTTAAGGTCGCCACCGGTCCCCCATAGCTTCTCTTTCAATGTGGCTCCCTTGGGCCAGATCCACAGTCTTTGCTGGGAGACGTTAGGGCAGCACTGTAGTATGTGCCCAGGGGTCTGTCTTTCTGCTCCACAATCACAGGCAGCAGATTCTTTTATGCCTATTCTGTACAGGTGTGCTCGAAGACCACAGTGTCCAGTCCGAAGTCTAAAAATTGTTGTTTGTTCTTTCCTGTTGAGTTGGTTTATGCTGTCACTCTCTGGTCTGTAATCTCCATTCTGCCTTCGCCACTCCCGCTTGAAAGACTGCTTTAGCGCTGTTTTGGTTTCCTCGTAGCTGTGTGGTGGATGCGGTTGTGGAGTGGCAGTATTCAAAAGCCATGTTCACAATAAAGGATTCCACTATCTTTTTGTTTTCTTTTTAAGCATTACAAGCCCTATTAGTTACCTGGTGCAGATATCTCCCGCCTTCATTCATCTATGTGACTGGCCTCACACTTTATCTCTATTCCTATTTGTCCATACTGTCATTCATCATGTTTAAAAAATTTTGTTTGTTTAAATGCAGAAATCTAATCTGTGTGGTTTCCAGTATATGTTTACGTTTTTATTCAGTTTAATTGATTCACAAACATAATTACAATGTCGGCATTCAGATACCTCAGTGACAGAACAGTCAGCGTCTGTGTGACACTTGCACATCGACTAAAGAACTAACTACCTGAGATGTTTAGAACCATCCAGAACAAAACTACAAGACAAAACGCTCGCTGCGTTTCGTTGCGTGTCCTTTCCAGGACGTTGCAGAACCAACATTAGCATTAAAAAGGGGGGGGGGGGGGAGGGGTCTGTTGTTTTTCTACGCAAATTTTACGTTTAGTTTCTTGTCATTGCTTCTTGGATGTTCATCTCTGGGTACCACTGCCGAAGAAATTACAAGGACAATTTGAACAACATATATAATAATATTCATTGAGAAAAACAGACTGAAGTGGTTTGGCCATCAGTGAGAATGAATCCAGTGATGTCAGAAACGAGAGATATGAAAGTAGAAACACCACGAGGTGACAACAAAGGAATGGACTGGAGGAGTCAATATTCCTATCCCTATACTAGTCTCCTAAGTATGGCGTTAGGACGTTTACCTGAAATTCGCAATGGTCTGAGATCGAATGCTAAGGAAGGAGGAATTTAAATTTTTTTTTAAACAGACCTTGACTGCAGGTCGACCAAGCCTAAAAACGGTATCAGAAAATGTCTTTGGAAGTAAAGGCGACATTTTTCCACATTAGCTGTAGAGTGCACATTGCTATTAAAAATATATGTCCATCATCATCTGTCTGAATGACGTAGACACTTGACTGTACTCATAGAAGTAAAGCTGACCTCATCTCTATACTAGATTAACATGCAGCATCAGGGCATTTATTTTTAAACATCGCCCTGTTTTATTTTCTTAACATTATGGGGGGGGGGGGGGGGGTGGGGTTACGGGACAACGGATTGTACTTGGAATTCTGACCACGTAACTTGTAAATCAACATTCGACAGTTGTTTCTAAGAAAATGCTCACAACTAAACAGAAGTAAATTAAAACAAGGGTTGTATTCTTATTTTAGAACGCATTGACTTTAGCATAGATAAGGGCTGGGATTTTTCCACGGGGACTTGGACTTTTAGTCATTCCCCTGGTCTCTGGGCAGTGAGATCGGACGCCCGTGTGCATTGTTGCGCACTTAAAAAAATCCCTTAGCAGTTGGAAATCGAAAAGAGTAGCCTAGCGGCGGTGCTTGGACACAATTAGGAGTTAAAAATTTGCCCACAGTATTTCAGGATCCTCGACGGTGCTATGGAGCCGGTGCGCTGTGCTGAGCTTCTTCGGACTTGGACTTGATGTAGAAGAAGAATTTAGCACTTATGGGTTACTACCCGTGTGCCATGGCGTTGATCCGTTGTTCAAAACCTCAAACGTCAAACTTTAGCATGGAATTTTGAACAGTAAAGACCGTTTTTATAACAGTAAGATGGTGAATCAAGCATCGATATCACAACATTCGGGACAGTCCCATAAGCGCTATGTCCCCATTTTCAGAAGCAAGCGCAGAGTTCCAACTCAAATGTACCAGTAACGGTGTGATTTTATATCTGTCTCTTCCTTCCTCTGAGTGTTGAGCGTCGGCGGAATCCCGTGGTCACTTCTTTCAGAATAATTTTTCTCAGACCGTAATGATGTAATTGTTCCTCCGCAATGTTCACTCGCTCCCAACATCTGGCTCCTCATGCATCAGTGTACCACCAAACAGTACAGAACTAGCCAGTCTATTAGCCTCTTCGTTTCCAAACACACCGGCATCATCCAGACAAAATATCCGAATGGCTGTTATGTTATTAGTGTAAACACTTAATACTTCATATACGTTCAGGCAAAAGCGTATTTTTTAAAACATCGCTAAAGTGTGTGTTGTTTTGTTATCTCTGTCATTATGATGCCCAATATTTTTTCATGTCTTCTTATTTCTTACAGTCCACGCAATCTTGCGTTGGCAGTTATGTGTGCCCACTGCTTTCTGTCTTGCGCACTGTCAGTTATACAGATGATCTTTATGTCATAATGCCAAATTGCATATTTCTGTTTGGTCTGTTCCCCCCCCCTCCCCCCAACAATTATATCGATTTTCGTATTTAAAAAAAAAAAAGAACTTAAACAATTCATATGGTTAAAAAGAAAAACTGGTTAAATGTGGGAGGTTACCGTTGCGTCGATGTTAAATCATCTATAAATATATAAATCAATGTTTGTGTGTTTGTTTGGTCTCTATAGACTCGGAAACTACTGAACCGATTTAGCTGAAATTTTCAGGATATGTTTGTTTTGATACCGGAATTTTACCCGTCATGGTTTGAAATTCTACCTGTCATTGTTAAAGATAGGGGACGACATTTACTGGGAAAATCTTCGAAACTAATATTTCTTTTTTTAATTACATTTAATTATAGCATCGTTAGTAAATGCGCATGCGCGATCGACTTTCACGGTGCATGCGCAGTAGACACGGGACGCTCTATTTTTAACATCCGCTCGTACAGCAAACCAGACTATCTCTATATCGCTGATTGCGACGTTAACCATATTAGACACGATTTCTATTTTCTTTCTTTTCAAACAATCTTCGATGAGTCAGAGAGTAGTCGGTGGATTTGAGAAAGGGGAGGAGAAAAGGGTGGGGCGATCTATGTCTGCACAGACAATTATTGCGACATTTACCGTGTTAGACACGTACTATTTCTATTATTGTGCCGTTTCAATAATACTTGAAATTTATACCTGGGATATCTGTTTATGAAAAAACAATTGCCTGCGGTTTTGAGTTGTGTTAGAATTGGGACAAACATCTTGGGTAGTTTTGTTCTCTTTTTGTTGTTTACATCATTGATTGGCTGGCCGAATGGTAAGTACACTGGGTTCCCGTGCGGGAGACTAGGGTTCAAATCCCCAGTACGGCAATTTCCTTTTTATAAAAACCCGGGGGCAAAATAAAACCCAGACCTGCTCTGTCGTGGCGACAGCACTAGCCACGTGGCCATAAATACTATATATATATAAAAAAAAAAAAAAAAAAAAAAAAAAAAAAATACAGGTATGTAGGTAAACCAGTTGATAATTAAATTTGACCATTTCGCATACTTATGATTTCATTTCAAATTTTCCGATTACATGGTTACGCTGAATTTTCATAGATTTCCATTTTTTTTATTTCGATTTAATTATTTCTTCTGACATTGTGTTGGAATTAGACTGTGTTGTTTATCATAGCGTTCATTTCGTAATTATGGTGTATTTTTCCTGTTTTCGTTGCATTTCACTTTGTTTTTTACCCCTCCAAACTACTTCGATGAAGGAAAGAGTACTCGGTGAATTGGGAGAGGGGGGGGGGGGGGGGGTAGCATAAACTAGTAACTGAAAGAGCTTAAAGTCAAAGTAACTGCCTTACCTACTCAAAGTATCAGTAGTAGTTGTTGTGATTAGGCGGTTACACCGTAGTGCTGTCATGCCGGAGACCCCCTGTAAGGTGATGGCATTTTTCTGTCGGGGAGCGAAATTACACATCCTAACCTGATCAGTCCGTGCCGACAGCATTAGCCTGGCGGCGCCAAATCCTCTGGCTCACGACTACCTGTCTACTCCGACGGTAAAACAGATAGCAGTGACATTACTTTAGTTATTGTGGTGGCGGTGGTGGTAGTAGTTGTACTGGTACTTGAAGGATGAGGTTAGTTGCATATCCTTCACAGGACGTTGCAGAACCAACCCCAAATGCCCTTGGTGTGGTTTTTCTAGGCAAATTTACATCCTGTAGTTAGCCATTGCTTTTTGGAGGTCGGCTTTCTTGATACCACTGTCGAAACCAACGCGAGGCGCATGGCCCGCAGCTGGGATCGAACCCGGCATCCCGGCATTACGAAGCGTTCGCATCGACTTAGCCACAGAGCCAACACTTGAAGGATAGTGTGGTAAATATTACACTAGCCGCATTTACTACTCATTACAATTCCTGCTCCCTATTTTAGTCCGGATGGACATGGGTATCAACGTCAGTTACAAAAAAATATCGTCGGGTAATGACTTTCCAATCCTTCGATGAGGCAGAGAGCAGTATTCTGTGGATGGGGGAGGGGAGGTGATGATGACAGAAACTGTTAACTTAAAGAGCTTAACGCATGATTTTAAAGTTTTAATTTCTTAATTTGTTTATATTTTACTAACGCTACCTCCGCTATTCTCATTTTTTTAACGACTTACTGGGTTATTCATAAGTACAGTGGTAAGCTCTACTTCCGTCTCTTTAAAAAAAATACAAACTGCTTTAGCATGTGATAACCAAATAAAAATTTTTTTAATTGTTCTTAAAATACCATTTAAACGACCACTAATATAAAGACGCAACTATATGTTGCGTGTTCTAAAGTGGCAAAAAAG
>CAJHNH020000990.1:344189-376689 GCA_905116865.2 Candidula unifasciata | reverse complement strand
GTCTTGTGTATTAATGCCAAACCTAGAGATAAAGGCGGTTACTGGGTCTCTTCGGTTCATATAGATTTGTACGGTCCAGTTGGGTTTATTGTTACGTGATTTACCTTGACAGATATAGGATATTTTAAATCCTAGTTATATTCAGAAAAGGTTGGACTGAATACGGTTGAGTAAACAGAACAGAAATCAAAGTTATCTGAGGTAGGATTTGTTATAATTTTATGAATAATTAACAGTTATATTATGATGTATCTTGTCAGGTGCATACTCATCATCATGTAGCAGGTCCTTTGCAGAACGTCGCTCTCAATACGGTCTGCCTGAAAGAAACTCGGTCTCTCGCCAGTTCTCCTGCCTCATGCACTTTCACACTCGAGTCACTTATATCCTGTGCCCATCTTCGTGTTGGTCGGCCCCTGCGCCTCCTTCCTGGTACAAACTACATGAGCATACTACAGTAAGAATTACATAAATAAAGCAGATAAGTGAAGACATGGTTCTGACTTTACGGCTACCCTCGTAAAAGAGGCAGCCATGTTTAATCGTTGTTGAAATTGTACTTCAGTTATAAAGGATTCACTTATCTGCTTCATTTATGTAATTGTTACTGTGATATACATCTGACCAGATACAGCGAAATATGTCAAGCAATAGGTTATTTTATGCCTTTTAGTAGCTGATTTTCTTCATTGACTTGCAGTTTACTGTTAAAAATTTTAAATTAACTATTTTAACGATTTTAAAACAATATTATATATGGATTTTATACTGCATTTGACAGCAAGCAAATTAACATGCGTGATTGATGATTCCATAAATGATGTAAAGTGAAAGAAAAGAACCCCTTTACACACCTTTAAGCGTATTAGGTATATAGAGCTACATCAACATTTTATAGACCAAACGGCACTTGGTGGGTGATGTGGTTAGTATCCCGCCTACTGACTTTACTTCCCAGGACTGTACCTGATACCCACTCATGGCTGGATCGACCTGTGAGCCAAGGTATCTTTTTTTTCTTTAAAGTCCTGTTTCTGTCAGGGCCCGAACCCACGACCTTCCAATCCTATCCGCATGCGAGCATCTAGCCGCTAGACCACAACAGCTTCCCCATATACGATGTGTTTTCTTAACTCAGTGCGATTCAGCTAGTTCTTGCACCAGCTTGCGCTAACTATATTGATATATCTTCCCGTACGTATAAGCTAGAACTTCTGCCGATCGTCTATAAAAATATAGGTCTAGCCCTATATGCCCTATACGCCTGAAAGCGTGGAAAAAAGACCTTTACTTTTTCTTATATATATGTACCAAGATTATTAAACTATCTGGCCCATATAGGCCTAGCAAGCGGCCCACGGATCACTGCAGTATGTATTGTGTTAATTATCTTTCTATGCTGAGGCTCGTACTTCTGGTCTGTCACGATCACCATTTTTAAAATGCTGGTCTCTTTGTAAACAGTAATACGTGCAACAGGAGCAGATCAAGCCTGAGCTTCATGAACTCAGGTGAGCCCACCCTCTGAAATTGTCTAGGAGCTGGTGGGCCGAAACAATTGTTGACGACTGATCCCTTCTGCTGATGATTGGTAGACTCCTGCTGTACATGCTCCCCTGTGGAGTTTCTTCTTACTTAGTTGAATAGCCCTGCTATGTACAGTTAATATTTTAACGCATTTACAAACAATAATTAGTCATGTAACCTCACAACCACTTCAGATATCAAGAGTTGAGTTCCTTTGACGTCACAACAGCTTCAGATAGAAAGCGTTCAGTCTCTTTAACGGTTGCTGCCTGTGTTGTGAAGTTGGTGCAAGCTTCCACTGTCACTGCTGAGTGTGTGTCTGTGTTGCTATAAGTGCGTATTATGTAGATTCACTTTTTTGTTGTGTATGTATGTGTGTGGCTTCTTTAGCAAAACAAGTGTAATGATGAGCAGTATACCAGTTGTTTGTACTACATTTGCTCTGTTTACGCCAAATCTTGGGCATTGAAGACCATAAACCTTTCAAACAATAGTGTACCAACGACTTTGAGCGAGGAGTGTACTGTGAAGGAGACTTCCCTTACTTATCTTGTAATGAGAAAAAGCCAGCAGAAAAACAATATTATGATAGGTAAGACCACGGTCAGCTCCAGATATAAGGCAGTGCAGCTCAAACGGGAATTCCCATTTGAGCAGTAGGGCCTTATATCTGGAGGTGGCCGTGGGTAGATCAGATCCATTAGCCCTGGCTGGGTAGCTTGTCTAAAAGGGAAAACTCCGACAGGCGGGCAGACACTGTTCTGATCCGGCAGCTTTTGCAGGATGCTTGGTTCCAAACGAATTGGTGTTTTTAGATTTTCTTCAGAGTAAACATGCCAGGCCGAGGGTTGAGGTTTAAGGTTTTAACAGCCTCTTTGTCTCTCTCTCTCTCTCTCTCTCTCTCTCTCTCTCTCTCTCTCTCTCTCTCTCTCTCTCTGTATCTCTCTCTTTCTATCTCTCTCTTTCTCTTTCTCTCTCTCTCTCTCTCTCTCTCTCTCTCTCTCTCTTTCTCTCTCTCTCCCTCTCTCTAAAGCTGCTTTAATATAAATCAGTTGTCCCAAATGCACATGACACAATTACCACCCCCACAGGATCCTCTCACCACCCCCCCCCCCTTACGTTTCCCAATATGACAGAGGAAGCTACAGCCCTTTGTATTAAGTTTTTCTAAGTCTATATATGGACAACCACTTGTATCATTAGTTATACGACACAAGAAATGAAAAGGTACTGGACACATCACCAGAAGAAAAGGACAGAGAATCACCAAAAAGACACCGTTATGGGAAACACATCGACCGAGGAAACAAACAAGTTGAAGAGCTTTGTTAAGCGACCAAAGGTGCTGTTGAGCACTCTATCCGTGATATCGAGCGGATAGCGCAGGATACAGCGGAATGGAAGATCA
Source organism: Candidula unifasciata (assembly GCA_905116865.2). Lineage (NCBI taxonomy): Eukaryota > Metazoa > Mollusca > Gastropoda > Stylommatophora > Geomitridae > Candidula > Candidula unifasciata. The sequence goes on along the minus strand of CAJHNH020000990.1, from coordinate 373,754 downwards.
TACAGCGAGTCCTATGGGAGGTATACCAACCCAACAGAATGATGAATGAATGAAATCAGTTCCCTTATCCATGTGGACATTATACTTAAACATACTAGTAATTCCACTATTCTGAGGAAGCATTTATCTGAAAGATTCTTTCTCTCTCACTTTAAAAAAAAAAATCTTTTAAAGAATGTTATCTTGACCCAGTGTAGTGGTATCTGTGTCCGTTTTATATAGCGGCAATAAAGCAGTCTAGCCTCAAAATTAATTTGATCCTTTTGGATTGAAGCACATGTTTTTAATTGTAGGACAGCAGGCTCAGTGTGGAGAACTAGGCTTGGCAGAATGTTTAGCTTCGAAGCTATGTTTGCTTCTGACAGCGCTTTGCTAATGCAGTTTCAGCATATGGACGAAAATCTACAGTTCTGCTGCTTAAGCTACTGGGTTAGGTGCTTGGTGCAGCACTATGAGCTGTGTTTTTAATGCGGACTGCTTTTCACTTGTGCAGCGATTGTCTCGTAATATTCATTTTGGCGTGTGGCCAATTTATATGTGGGCTGGACAAATACCTTATGTAAAAATCTAACGTGTATATAGCCAGTTTACCTTCTACCCCAGTCAACAACAATCTGCATTTCTAGTAGCGATTGTGGGTTTTGGCAACTGCCTTATGCATTTACTAAGAGTGCATATTTATTGATCGTACATGGACTGACTGTTTGTTCACAATTGGTTTTTTTTTTTTTTTTGTGGAACCGAGAAGGAAATTTTATTTTATTTTCACTGGCAAAGTAACGGAGCAAGTTTGGTAGTGACGGAATTGGACTAAATTGAAACTTTGACTAACACTAAGACTCAGTCGGAGTGGTGGTGGATATGGCCATTGTTTCTTATCCATGACTGCTATCAGTAGAATTAACATCGAAGTGAGGAGAATATAAAAGGAAGACATTTCTTAAACCGCTTGGCAGTTATCTTAGAGCACACACATAACTACAATGTAACCAGCAGTTCAGTGTGTGAATGGGCGACGTATTCCCTTAATCAGATTGATTTTTTTTTCTTCGGAGACTGGTAATAGACTAGTACCGTAAAGAGAAAAGCTGATCCTTACCACGTAATACTCCCAACAAATTCAGTGAACGCCAGTGGCACAGACTCTAAGAAATCATGGGGGTAAGAGGGGGAAGGGGCCTCAATGAGTTCAATCATAGTTTAAGAGCATAATAATAATAATAAAGTGTTGAAAAGCAAAAAGCAAATAATTATTAAAATCCATTTATATGCAATATAAAAATTTAATGTGTAAACAGATGGTCTAAAAGACGAATTTCATATGTGAATAAATGGGTTTCACTTGATTCCCTTTACAAAATGTTTGAGCGATTTCATCTGGCCTTGAAATTGTTTTTAGAGGGAAGCCGAAAGTGGGGAGGGATGAGTGGCTCAATGGCCATGACCCAAAGTTGCAGAACCTATGAGGGATACACATATTTACTCCAGCCAACCTGTATTAAGAAGACACAAAACATGTTATTTAAAAAAATGTTTTTCATGTTCCTGTTGATCAAAGTTCTGGTACAGTTAGGTCAAAGTAAATTTGTGGTGCCCGGATTCAAAATTTTCTTCCGCGTCAATTTTGTTCCATCTCCCGCGTTTATGTATTGATTTCCGGCGCCGGTGTTTGTAAATATCTTTTCAGTCTTCTTGTGTGTTTTTATTTTTATTTTAAGTGTATTTATCTGACATTATGAAGAGTAGTGTACTTAGGCATATTGCTTTAGCTGTTATTGTACAGTGGATATATCTAACAAGTAAAACACAACATAAGTGCGGTAAAGGGACAGAATATATCATGTTAACCCCTGACCCCACGTTGGACAAATGTTTCGTTATTTTGATGCATCACCCTGGTTGTTGGGAGTAGCTGTAGCGTAGCGGCTAGACGCTCGCGTGCAGATCGGAAGGTCGTGGGTTCGCTCCCTGGCGGAGCCGAAGTTGTTTTTTTTTCAAAAAATGACTTTGACTCCCAGGTCGACCCAGTCTTGGGTGCGTACCGGGTGCAGTCATGGGAAGTAAAGGCGGCCGGCGTGATGCTGACCATATCACCCATCTAGTGCCGATTGGTCTATACAAATAGAGGTCTAGCAATATATGCCCTATACGCCTAAAAGCGTGGAAAAGGGACCTTTGCTTACACTACTTACCCTAGTTGTTGCCGGGGGCCCTAATAAAACCTATCGGTTGAACAGGATTTATGGGACCTCTCAATGGGGGATCCTTATTCGAACAGTAGCACTTTGTGTCACCAGGTGTTTATCGCTCAGTGTGATGTCCTCATAGGGTAGAAAGTCAGTCAGAATGTTCCTTCAAAGTCGAAGTGCTTCCCTCTGAAATGCAGGAAAGAAAAACATGTTTCTTAAATAGGCCAAAACTGTTAAAAAAAAAAAAGTACTGGAAAATGCTATGGTTTGGAATAGACGAACAAGAAGAACTTTCCGAAGGAATTTATAGTCAGTGAACACTAAACAAACAAACAAGTACTTTCCGCTACAATTATTACCCCATGAACACTAAACTAACAAACAAGTACTTTCCGCTACAATTATTACCCCATGAACACTAAACTAACAAACAAGTACTTTCCGCTACAATTATTACCCCATCAACACTAAACAAACAAACAAGTACTCTCAGCTACAATTAATACCCTATCAACACTAAACAAACAAACAAGTACTTTCCAGCGGAGCTTATAGCCGGTGAAGACTAATCATACAAGCAAGTATAAGTAACTAAAGTAAGGTAAAGAAAGCGCCACCTTGCGAATAAGGATCATCCGTGAAGAGGTCTCGGAAACCACGTTTAGCCGCTAGGCCATTTTTTTTAAATTGCAAAATCCAGAAACCACGAGTTGTTAACCCTTTGGCTCGGTACTATGGATATCGCAACCCTTCGGCTCTGATTCCATGAAAGAGACCGTAAATCTGGGAGAAATGTGGCAATTCTGTCAACCCATTCCCCACCCCCCCCCTCCCTCCCCCACCCCCCGGGCGTGAACACGGACCACAATGAGTTCGTCACCCGGTCGTCGCGAAGTTAGGTTTAAGCAAAAACGCTAGCGAGCCAGGCAATTAGGCCATAGTGTCCCCGACAAAAGAAAAGGCTAGGGCTCCAAAATAACTAAAACTTGCATCCCACAATGGGATGACGAATCAAATGAACGTAAAGGAAGGGAATACAAAATACGACATCTTGGCTTTCGGCGGCGTCCGTGGCTTAGGCGTTTCGAGTCCGACTCGTAATTCCAAAGTACTGTGATCGAAACCCGCCGCTGGCTGCGTGGATTTTGATCGTGGTATGGGGCGTTGCAGGTCGATACAGCCTAAAATGGGTACCAGGATGAATTTACTGCGCGAGTCTTCAGACACAAATGTCACCGCTGTCCAGCCCGCTCTAAAGACTGGCCAGAAGTGGAAGGTCCTAGATGCGATCGAATCTGACCAGAATGCACTAAAATTAAGGGAGGTCATGGTTTACACTCAAACCGACCGTCGAGGCCTAGGACACGGGAAAGTCAGTTGGTGTTCCAAAGCCACAGCCAAAGAGCGCCGAAACACGGTGATACAGCAAATCAGAGACAACGAAAACAAGGTCCGGGTTCAGAAAGCAGCTTAACAGTCGCAGCAGGGCCATTGGATCAGCCTGGAGAGCGCCGTGCCAAGAGTACTCACATGGCGAATAACCCCGCTGCAACTGAGCTCTTTTACCGTCGGTGTCAAGTGGAGTGCGGCTAACGACCCAACATGCCCGCTATGCAGAGCTAAACAGACGCTTGAGCACGTTCTGTCCGCGTGCAAGAAAGCCTTAGGTGAAGGCAGGTATGCTTGGCGCCACAGCAAGGTGCTGACAGAGTTAGCTGCAGTTGTGAACCAAGCTAGGTGAGGGCCAGTGCAGAGGCCAGTTTTACCGTCGTCCTAGTACCCTTCCTTGAGGCTGGGCAGATTTATAAAAGTAAATTCAACAATTCGCATACGCTCCATCGATGCTAGACTGTGCGAGGGACTGGTTACTGGCGGTTGACCTTCCTGGCCATGAAAACTACCCTGAGTTAATCCGGAAGAATGGTCTGCGACCTGACATAGTTCTCCACTCTGCGGAGAAACGTCAACTCTTCCTGACTGAGCTGACCGTGTCGTATAAGTTGCGAATGGACGAAAGCCCTATGTATAAGCTCGAGAAATACAGTGACTTAGCAGCCGGTCTGAGGAGAGACGAAGCGTACACAGTAAAAATCGTCGCCGTCGAGGTAGGCGCAAGAGGCCTCGTTTCCACTTTACTGCACAATGTGATTAAACAACTAGGCTTACGAGGAAATGAACACAAACGAACAATCAAACAACTGGGCGAAATTGCTGAGAGGGCCTCGAGCTGGCTCTGGACACAACGAAACGTCATGGGGGACGGGCCTCGGTGAGCTGGTCCGGGTGTCTAGTGGAAAAGAGTTTCTTATCCCTTAAAAGTCCATCGTGTCCGAATTGTCTGCCAGTGTCCCTCTGCCACCTGCCAACTAAGTCCAACATGTGTCCGGTCAACCAAACGTAAGCTTGCCACTTCGTCGTTCAGGTAAGCAGACTGCTTTAATTATGCTACCGCAACGACTTCATATCTCACAGTACCGTTTGCAAAGTCACCAATTCGTCTTGTTCCTGTTCGATAACTCAGGTAGGTCCACTTTTTGAAAATGTCTAGGAGCTCGTGGGCCGAAACATTTGTCGACGAGAGATTACTTCTACTGATGATTAGTAGATTCCTGTTGTACATGCTCTCCTGTGGAGTTTCTTCATTACCCACCCAGTGCCGCTTGGTCTGTAAAAATATGAATGCTCTTCCCATATGCCCGGCGCACCTAAAGTTTTATCTTATCCTCGAGTGATGGCACACTGGCAAATTCCCGGATATTCCATTTTCAAGGCCCTACGTGCCTCGCCAGACCATTGCCTTGACATCGATCCGGCTGCAACGACACACGAAGATAAGTGTTTTTGTCAAGTGTTGCCTATTCTTTGTATGTGCTTGTTACATGGTGAAGTTCGCTGATAAACTTTTGGTTCGGTTTTACATCTTACCCAAAGGCGTGAAAAGGGATCTTTTCTTTTTTTTCTTGTCTTTCGGTAACGCATGCTCAGGCCAGAGCTTCAGCCCGACTGTCTCTTAAAACTCTATTGTCAGTTGCAGCCCCCCCCCCCCCTTCCTCTCCCCCTCCTATTTGTAAGTATGTTGGGCAGGCTTAAACAGGGTAAAGAAAGAAAAATAAGAAATAGAAAGTAGAAGTGAAAAAGAAAGGTGAATTAACGTAAGTAAAGTAAAAAAAGGAAGGTAAGGTAAAGTAGGTAAAGTAAGAAATGGTAAGCACAAGTTAAAAAAAAAGGTAAGGTAAAAAGAGAAATTAAAGGTATATGTAAATAAAGAAAGTGAAGGTAAAATTAAAAATAAAAACGAAAAATACGAGTAAGTAACGAAAAGTAAGGTAATATAGGCTAAGTAAGAAATGAAGGTACAAGTAAACAAAGAAAGATGAGGTAAAATAAGTAAAGTATGGAATTGAAAGTACAAGAAAGATCAGAAAAATAGGTTAAAGTAATAATGGAAAGTACAAATACATAAAGAAAGGTCAGGTATCGTAAGGAATGAAAAGTACGAGTAAGTAAAGGAATGGAAGGTAACGTAAGGAATGGAAAGTACAAGTAGTTAATGAAATGTGACTAGACGCTCGCTTGCGGATCGAAAGGTCGTGGGTTCAGATCCCAGCGAAGGCAGACTTTTTCGTAAAATAACTTTGGCTCCCAGGTTGACCATAAAGTGGGTACTATATAAAAGTCATGCACGGTAAAAGTATGCTGACCACATCATACACCGAGTGCTGACTGGTCTGTACAGTATAAGTCTAGCCTTATTTGTCCAAAACGCCTAGAGGTGGGGGAAAAGGATGCTTTACTGTCTAATGTTGAAGTAAAGAAAGGTAGGTAGGTAGTTATACCCCACCAGGTCATCAAACAAGCGAAAAACATACGGTGACATAAAGTGCCACCATGCGGATAAGGGTCACCCGTGGAGAGGTCCCAGAAACCCATTTCAGTCGTTAGGCCATTTCTATGGCTAAGCCACATCTATGCCCCGGCTATATTCAGGGCTCCCGGCAGATGCAAGAGTGAGGCTTCAAATATCAAAAAATTGCTTCCCACAAGGGAACGACTTACTTTATAATTCAGTAACAGACAGACAGTGCGTCCCAAAGTCGGAGGCAGTTTTTGACAGCTCCATCCTAGTTCTTGCGGTGGGGCCTTAATATAACCCAACCCATGGGTTGAACAAGGTTTTTAGGACCTGTTCAGTGTGATCCTCATCCGAATGGTGGCACTTTGTGTCACCAGGTGATTATCGCTCGCTGTGATGTCCTGGTGGCGTTGAACATCAGTCAGGTGCTGTTAGAGTGTTATCTCCCAGTCTCAGGGAGCTATTACCAGTTATGAGTTATGAGTCATAAACGTTAACAGTTTTTAATCTAAAGTGTTGACACTACAGAGTCACAATCCCTGAGCCACGCAATCATAGGACATTCTGAGTTAAAATAGTAACAGGGAGTTAAATAAAAAAGGTAACATAATGCAACCACGCGGCAAAGGGAGTAGTTAATAAATGAGAGGAGAAGCCATGTTGTCGCGGCCAGACACACTTGTGGATCTAAAGTTCGTAAGTTCAGGTCTTCAAGGAGCAGGACTTTAGAGGGTTTCATTATCGAAGTGGTCAAGAAGGCTGCTTCGCGCTCTGATGGTCGTGGGTTCAGGTCCTAATGGAGCCGGACTTGAAATAATCTCAGTGGCGAAGTGGTCAAGCCGGTTACTTTGCGCTCTGATCATCCTGGGTTCGTTTTACAGCTGCGCCTTTGAGCTCACGAGTGCCATTTTGATAGATCTCCATGGAAATCGTCAGCGGAACTACGGAGTTGGTGCTTTGTGCGAAGCTCTTTGCAGGCATCTAGCCATCAGGGATAAACCCCAGTGTAATTAGGTCCATCCTCTCGACTTTAACCTTTATAACAAATGCAAAATAATAAGCTAGCGTAACAAAAGAGTAGGACACACGAAGCAAGCAAATGTGTAAAGAATATTCAGTAAAGGTACAGTGGGGACTAGGTAGTGAAGGAGCCAATCCTATCACGTACCCGTGATAACCTATGACAACTTCGTCAACCACACGTCAACTTTTTCGGAATCTCCCCACCCCCCTAGTATGTACGTCAAGGAAACCCTATCACGTTACGTCCTTACGTCATATACCTGGTGTAATCTTTTCCAGGAATACCTGGGACTGGCTGTTATTAATGTCGCTGTTAGGAGCGACTGACCCAATGGGTAAAACAAAGGGCTGTCACGTTAGAAACCCGGATTTGAAACCCTTTTAGAGTGAAGGGAATTTTTCTGTCGCGGGGTGGGGAGGGGGATGACTAAATATCCCTATGCTACCTACCCTGAGAATGAAACTTTTAGGCTACAGCAACAGTTTTCAACATGGGGTCCTCTTGAAATTGAGTGCCTTTGTATTTGTAATAATAGATCATGTTAACTTTTTTTTTTCAGTTTGATTATGCTTACCTACTAAGTCGCTCCTCTTTTTCTGTGGGATGTAAAGATTTGCCAGAGAGATCGTTAGACTTATCTGTCAGCAGTTTTCTTTCTAACTTTGTTCCATTTCAGCCGCCTGTCAGTCAGTGACTGTCGGATGTTGTCTTCCAAGCGGACCCTGGGTCGCCGCAGAGGTAGTTTAATTAAAAACAAAAGATTTTTATACTTTGTAAAGTACAAAGAAAGTACCTTTTTGTTTTTATTTGAATCCATTGAATATAGATATAAGTAAGTAAAGATTAAGTTGGGGATGGTTGTGGTTATAGGCACGGTGGGGGTTGTTGTCATATATTCAAGGGAGCGTCGCCTAAAAAAAGGTTGAAAACCACTGGCTGAGACAGTTCATAGTTCATGGTGACAGCACTAGCTTTGCCACCACAAAGCGTCCGGCTAAAGACTTTCCTACCTACACCGCTATAGGTTAGTTGCGTATCCTTTACAGGACGTTGCAGAACCAACCCCAACAGCCCCTGGCTGTTGTGTGGTTTTTCTAGGCAAATTTACGTCTAGTAGTTTGCCATTGCTATCTACGCATGGCCCGCAGCAGGGATCGAACCCGGCATCCCGGCATTACGAAGCGTTTGAATCGACAAAGCCGACTCATCGCCATAACAGAGGATATATACAGTTAGTTAATACAGATTGCCAATACTTTTGTGTGTGGCCACATTATCTTCTTCTTCTCGTTCACTGGCAATAAACTCCGGCGTAAAGTTCTAGTTGTTCACCCACCTCTGGAGTTAAGACTTGTTCCAGAAGCTGAGTGTTTTACGCACATCCGTTTCACAGATCTGACTCATTTGTATGCAGACTGTTGGTTCATTGCTTCTCAGGCAGACGCACACCGACTTCGAAGGAAACCTCCAATTAGTCGACTTTTATGACATGCTTTCTGGGGAGCCACGGAGTCTTGTCACGCTCTCCTTACAGGGATGCACTAAAGCGGCACGGGGATGCCCACGTTATGACAGAGACAAGAACCAATTAGAACACGTTGTGACATCTGGAAAGATGTTTTTGTTTTTTGGAAAAAAGATAAAAGAAGACAAGACTAAAACTTATTGACAGCCTATTATCGTGACGTAGAAGGGTGTGAGCTCAAGAGGTGATCGTGTTGTGGAAAGTTTTTCTTTGGCATTCAAATCTTTCGGGATGTCAGCATTTTCTCTCTCCTTTTAATCATCCGTGGTATGATGAAACTTTTATGTAATTCAGGTTTAAAACTGTTTTCTGTTGCATGATTAGTTTTATGGTTTGCAAAATGTAGTTTTATAGTATGAAACATGTAGTTATTTTCTTTTTCTTGTGCCTTCTACCGCCCAATGGAGCTTTGAAGTTTGAAGTTTGAACAACGAATCAACATCATGGCACCCGGGTAGTAAACCCATGAGTGCTCCGTTATTCTTCTAACTCAAGTCTGAATCCAAAGAAGCCCAGCACAATGCACAGGCTTTGAAGCACCGACATATTTTGGGTAGATATTTAACTCCAAATGTTGCCCGGGCAGGACAGTTAGGCTACTTTTGTTTCGATTTCTAACTGCCAAGGGCGTCTGATCTCACTACACAGAGATCAGGGAACATTACTAGAAGTCCAAGTACACGTGAAAAAAACGCCCCAGCCCTAACTAGCGATTGAACCAGGAACCTCTAGCATTCGCGTCTGACACCATGCGGTTAGACTACGCAGCCCCAACAATGGAGCACGAGCCCTTAACTATCTCATGCCAAGTCGTTCTATCTTTCGCTACTGCATGCAGATGATCCCATGTCCTGCCCATGTTTTTAATTTCACTCTTTAACTTCCTTCTTCTATCAGAGAAGATACACCCCCCACCCCACCCTCTCCCCCCCCCCCCCTCTCCTGTTTGGCCAGAGATCTCTTGTTTCTATCGTTGACTTGTTCCTGATTGTTTGATTTTTGTGCCATTATTATTACGTGATTAGGCAGCCAACCCCAAGCCCAACCTACTCGAGGTAGCCTCTTACGACATGACTAGCAGGGTGCAGTGAGGCCCCCCACTGGCGGGATATGTACTTTTACGCAACGCAAGAGTTTGAGGGATGAAACATTCAGTTAATCGCTTTTTATTGTGACCAGTGTGATAGAAAACAGAGAGTGGGGGTTGGGGATTGGGGGGGGGGGGGGGGAGTAACTAGGGACCAAGAAACCTACAAAAGATATATTCCGGCGCTCCTGCTTTAGTTTACTTTTTACCAGAACTTTGTTATTCTGGTGGTACGCGGTACCGGGACCTATCTTTAAGCATCGTAATATTTTTAACTTCTTCCTTAGCTCTACTATCATGCAAGTCCAGAAAGCAATGGCAAAATACTGGATGTAAATGTGCTAAGAAAAACCACAACTGCCACAAAATGCTGGGTTTGGTTCCGCAGAGTCCTGTAAAGGATACGCATCTAACCTTTATTTAGTTGCTCTGTGGCTAAGTGGATGCGAACGCTTGGTAATGTCAGGGTGCGGGTTCGATCCCAGGTGCGGGCCATGCGCCTTGCGTTGGTTTGGGCAGTCAGGGGGCCGACCGTTAGAAAGCAATAGCAAACTGCTGCACGTAAATTTGCCTAGAAAAACCACACAACAGCAGCGGCTGTTGGGGTTGGTTCTGCAACGCCCTGTAAAGGATACGCAACTAACCTTTATTTAGTCGGTTTCTTTGGCTAAGTTGATGCGAACGCTTCGTAATGCCGGGGTGCGAGTTCGATCCCAGCTGCGGGCCATGCTCCTTGCGTTGGTTTTAACAGTGGTATCAGGGGGCCGACCGTCCATGAAGCCAAGGCAAATTATTGGACGTAAATTTACCTAAAGAAACCACACATCAGCCAGGGGCTGCTGGGTTTGGTTTTGCAACGTCCTGTAAAGGATACGCACCTAACCTTTATTTAGTCGGCTCTGTGGCTAAGTCGATGCAAACGCTTCGTAATGCCGGGGTTCGATCCCAGGTGCGGGCCATGCGCCTTGCGTTGGTTTGGGCAGTCAGGGGGCCAACCGTTAGAAAACAATAGCAAACTACTGCACGTAAATTTGCCTAGAAAAACCACACAACAGCAGTGGCTGCTGGGGTTGGTTCTGCAACGTCCTGTAAAGGATACGCAACTAACCTTAACGCGGAAGCGCAGTCGGTAGTGTCCCCTTCCACAAGTTAATAGACCGTGGTGATATTTCTCTAGCTCGACTGTACTTATAGAGGACATCCGCATTGAAGCTTTACAAGCTACATATTTTCTGTTGTGTTTCACGCAACAAGCCACAACTCTGAACACAACGTATGATTCAAGCCGATGGCCTTGGCACAATAGGATGTATGTCTAGCCCTATATGCCCAATACGACTGAAGACATGAAAACGGATCTTTCTTTTTAACATTGTTTTCCGCGGTCTCAAGAACGGTATTTGCCACCCTATAGGGCGTTTTTATCCACTGCTACGCGGAAGCGCGGGCGGCTCTGTGGCTAAGCCGGGGTGACGGGTTCGATCCCAACTGCAGGCCATGCGACTTGCGTTGGTTTCGACAGTGGTATCAGGGGGCTGACAGTCTAGAAGCAATGGCAAACTACTGGACGTACATTTGCCTAGAAAAACCACACAACAGCCAGGGGCTGTTGGTGTTGGTCTGCAATGTCCTGTAAAGGGTACGCACCTAACCTTTATTTAGTCGGCTCTATGGCTAAGTCGATGCGAACGCTTTGTGAGGCCGGGGTGCTGGGTACGATCCCAGCTATGGGCCATGCGCCTTGGGTTGGTCTCGACAGTGGTATCACGGGGCCGATTGTTAGAAAACAGTGGCAAACTAATGGACTTAAATATGCCTAGAGAAACCACACATGCACGGGCTGCTGGGGTTGGTTCTGCAACTTCCTGTAAAGGGAACGCAACTAACCTTAACGTGGAAGCGCAGTCGGTAGTGTCCCCTGCAAAGAGTTAATAGGCCGTGGTGATATTTCTCTAGCTCTACTGTACTTGTAGGGAACATCCGCATTGAAGCTCCATATTTTCTATTGTGTTTCACGCAACAAGCCACAACTCTGAACACAAGTTTAATTCAAGCCGTTGGCCTTGGCATAAATAAACACGGAATACAAATGTAACCCAAGCTGTTCTCAACAGGTTTAAACTTGCCCCCCCCCCTCCCTTTTTCCACACCGCCCTTTTTTCAATAAATCAACAGCAACAGTTAAAGGTTCAAGTCTAGAGGATAGACATAATTTCACAGGGTATTGTCCCATAGTCGTCTCTGTGGCTAAGCCGATGCGAACGCTTCGTAATTCCGGGTTCGATACCAGCTGCGGGCCACCCGCCTTGGGTTGGTTTCGACCGTGGTATCAAGAAAGCTGACCGTCCAGAAAGCAATGGCAAACTACTAAACGTAAATTTGCCTAGAGAAACCACACACCAGCCAGGGGCTGTTAGGGTTGGTTCTGCAACGTCCTGTAAAAGGATACGCAACTATCCTTTGTGTTTTTCCATAGACTAGGTCTCTCTTTGCGGCCGCCTACCGAGAGCGTCACTCATAACACGAACTCCTTAGCTCAGGCGACGATCCCAACGAATCTTCGTAAAAATGGTGAATTGAACGACACAGTCGTGAATGGAACCTACGACCTTCAGAGCGCGAGGCAAACGGCTTGACCAATTTGTCACGGAGACTCCCAACAATATTGTTTCTATAGTGCCTTTTATAAGTGTCCTCACACTTTACTTTATATAGCGAAAACTCCTGCAGGGACTACCACGCAATTTTTCGTGTTGTCTTTGATTTCCCACATCCTCATGATTTTATAACTAACAATGACACAGGTGCTGCTGTTTTCATAAAACAGCGAATTTCTTTGATCCTAGCTTGACTAGTACTGTGTGTGCCCATACAAAATGGAATATGCAGCAACTGACGTGGTGATTGTTTGGAATCAGTTTCCATGGAATACTGTCTGGAAATCATTTCACAAGTGCAGCGATGATTGGTGATAATTTTGGCAGCATATCCCGCGTACAATGCAAAATAATATTCATGTATTTTACCGGGCGCTAATGCTGGAGATGACCCCTTGAGAGCGAAACGCCTATGAACCGCATGCAATCTGATGTTTTAGCAAGTTCCCGTTACTCACTTAACTGAAAGCATGTTGATAGTTTGCTTTGAATCGGTGTCTATTTTAGGTTTTAAAATACTGCGGGTATGGCAACATGAAAACTGCATGTTCGTCTCCGATTAAAAAAAATGCAGACAATACATGATTATTAACAGGTTTCATAACAAATGTCAACATCTTATACCGAACTTTCATCTTGGCGTCTGATATGAATGACAGTCACAAGTCAAAAGTGAAGTTGTTTAGGTATGATGGTTGCCATCCTTACAGCAATAGATGCCATAGTAATGGAGTTCTTCATCTTTTGGACAACTGGTACTAAATGGTACAGTTAGAAGTAAATATCAGATGTCTCCTGTGTATTAATTGTTAGAGACTTGGACTACACTATCGACATCTCTCATCTCAAGAGTGCGAACAGAGTAGACAAACATGTGTGCGTGGGGGTGGTGGGTATTGTGGGGTGTGGTGTTGTGTGGTGTGGTGTTGTGTGGTGTGGTGTGGTGTTGTGTGGTGTGGTGTGGTGTGTGTGTGTGTGTGTGTGTGTGTGTGTGTGACAAACAATGACAATGCTAATGTAGGCATACCGACAAACGATCATCGGCGGTATCTTAGATCTTAGGTGTTTTTATTTTTCCTTTAAGCTCGCCTCTTCATATACTTCTTGTTTTACTGTTGTGTGTAGGGATCAAACTACAACCGGTCAGAGCGGTCAACAGTCGTGGTCTGCTGGAAATAATGACCACACATAGAGCAAGTGACTGCTGCAGTGCATATTACGTTCGTATTTAACGTGAGTTTCAGATTATTATTTTTTTTTCTTAGGCATGAACACGACTTTTGGAAAGGATCACACTGTTTTTCAATGTATAATTGTAAGGAATATTTTGTCCCAGGCTTTAGATCTGTTCGTCTAGCAGCGGATCTGTCAAGGTGTGCGAGTGTGTGCATGTATTCAAGTGTAAATGTCTGCTAGTGTATATAAACAAGAGAGAGAGAGAGAGAAGGAGGTGTATGCGTGTTGTTATGTTTGCCCGTGTGTAAGTATGCGCTGCTTTGACGGTGAATGTATATGTAGGAAAATGTGTATATGTGGGTGTGTATGTATGCGAGTTTGTGTGTATAAGAGTATAAATGTGTGCGGGAGTGTTTGTATGAGGATGGCAGATGTGCGTGCAAGCTTGGGGGTAGCGTTCCTATGAGTAGTAAGAAGTGTACCTTGTGACGTAAGCGTTCGGCTAAGTAGGCGAGTGGCGTGTATTTGCATATGTAGGCGATGTATGTGTTTGCAAGTAGGAATCTATACGAGTGTGTATAAATGCGTGTCGGTATACATACCTCCGTGTAGTAAATGTGTTCTTAAATATGTTCGCTAGACACATATGAAACACATTTTAAATGTATTAATAATTAATAAATAATTACATATTTATTGAAACTGTCTTAGTCGTTAAAAAACAGGAGGGGTGGATATAGACGTCATTTGTTAATTCAGATAGACTAAAGCAGCAGTCTAGTACAAGTACAATACAAAGCATAATATCTTGGGTTTCTTTAATTGGTATTATATTTTACAACTGCATTATAAACTCTCCTGGTATTTTTTTTTAAAGTGAGATCCCTAGGATCGCTACTGGAACTATAAAGTTCGTGTTTCATGTGACACCCTCAGGAGGCAGCTCATCATTATGGGGTGAGAAACCCAACCTTGAGGGCCCCACGACTTTAAGGGTGTCACCGTGGCGTAGGCATCTAGACGCCCGTCTGCGGATCGGAAGGTCATTTAAAAATGACCTTGACTCCCAGGTCGACCTAGCCTTGAGTGGGTACCAGGTGCAGTCCTGGAAAGTAAAGGCGACTGATGTGATGCTGACCACATCATCCACCAAGTGCCGATTGGTCTACAAAAATATAGCTCTAGCCCTATATTCCCATTACGCCTAAATATGGTGGGGTAACCTGTTATGAAAAAATCACTCACGCATACATCACTTTTCGAGAAAACAATGCTGGCCACAGGGAAACCCAGATTTCCTAAGTGTAAATCGACTAAACGGAGAAGACACCGTGTGATCTTCAGGATTCTCGAGGGAGCATGCTTTCTTTGGGACAAACACTTTTCATTTATACGCCGAATGGGGCCAAAATGACGAAAACAATTTATTTTTTTCCGAGTAAGATTTAAAAAAAAAAAAAATGAAACAGTTTAAAATAAAGAAAGGATCATGACCCTGGATTTTAACTTCCCTTTACTTTATTTGTCTAACTCTCTTTGCTGTGTTTGACGAGCATTAAGAGGAAATAAAAAGCAGGAAGGTATAATATTTCACCGTTTACAAGAAGCACATTCGCAACTCTCAGTTTCAATTTCTTGTGTGCCGTTTCGGTATTGCAACTCTATACAGGAATGCTTCCTGTCCCAATGAGGGACGCAGTCAGTTATTTTAATGCTCCACCCCGGTAGTAGTCGGGGACCCTAATATAACCTATCGATTGAAACGGGGTTTCCTAGACTTGAGCCCGGGTGTCCTCATTCGAATGGTGGCACTTTATGTCACAGGGAGCTGGTCGCTCGTTGTAGGGTCCTGGTAGGATTGAACGAGACGTATCGTGTGTTTGGTGCAAGACTTATATTTTTGCAACCCCATCGACACTCAATGTGTGACGCAGCGGCGTAGCCAGTCCGCTGGTACCTGGTGCAGAGAATTTCCTTTCAAACACCTCCCACCCGCGCGCGCACACACACACACACACACATATGTATATTTTTAAACACATAGTTTTGCCATTTTGTCACGCTAGGCGGCCTGCAACCCCCTCCCCTTTCCCCAAGTTCCCTTTTTTTCCTTAGGCTACTGAAGTGACTTGGTCATATAACGAATTGCAAGATGTACATCCTCACTGAGTGTGTGTATGCGTGCGGGGAAGACTGATGAAGGGAGGGAGGAAGGGTTGAGGTGATGTATTGGGGGGGGGGGGGGTTAAATATTCGCATCCACTTGATTATGGTCAACGACGTATTGTTATTGTATCTAATTTTGACGTCGTCTTCCGATGTGCCACTTGATGATGTTATGCTTCCTAGGTACATGACAGTCTTTATTTGATGGTAAAATCATGGAAAGACAATTTGCCATCTTGAACATATGTAAGAGAACAGAGATTTGTGACCTAGCAGAATTGAATTCTAGTGAACTTGTAGACAAATTCAATCATGCTTTACATTTATCGGACCATCACCATGTTGTGACAACAAACAAACCTTTTACCGAGTACACAAAAAGTGTTACAGGGAGAAGTGATAAGCTTGTCAATACTGATCATCGATTACAACAACCGGAGGGTACACAGAGTTCAAACCTATCTGGTATCTCCGATGATGTAGCGAACTACAAAACATTTGCTTCTAATGATATCGCTGATGAAAGTAATAGTACCGAATACGTTTCTTCGCAACACAGCAACAGGAGATATGTACTCTATCGCAGCCATTCATCAGTGGAATATAGCAGCTTTGATACAGTAGGAGAAATAGCAGCATCTGTCATGTCTCAGGATGAAGTACACAAATCAATAACAGCATTAGATGCATGCCAAGACGACATGATTAACAATTTAACATCAGTTATGTCTCAACATGACATTCTTAAAACCGTACTACTGATGACGCCACCAACTGAAACTCTTAACACTAGAACATCGCTTGTATATGAAGATGACGTGGTTAAGCTTCTAACAAAACCAGCAATAACCCCGAAGGAAATAATTAAAGTGAGATCAACACCAAACATATCTCATGACGATACGCATAAAAACATGACAATCTCACCCATATCTCAGTTCGACATGTTACAAGGATCAACATCACCCGCCATCCTAACTGAACGCACCATCTTTGAGCACTGCTACTATGAAGCGCCTCATAGTCTGTTGAAGTCCTTCACTAAACAGCTGAGTATCACACATGTGCTGCAGTTGGATGAAGTGTCTGTGGATGGAGTGGATGAGGACAACAACCATAAAGAGAACTCGACGCAGATGTGCGCTAGTGGTTACAATGGGCCGAGCAAACTGCAGGTAATAATTTATTTTGATTTCTTGTAATTTTATTTGGTTAAAAAAGAGAGAAGCACTTGGAACAACAGCAACACACATACACGTGTGTATTAGGAGAAAAGAAAAAGATATCGAAACGTAATATTAAAATTAAAAAAATGTGGAGACAGTCAATACAGCATTCCGTAAAAATCCTCGCCGTCAAGGTAGACGCAAGAGTTCTTATCTCCACTTCCATTTTCATTATGCTAAAGCAGCTGGGCTTGATAGGAAACGAGTTTAAAGGGTCACTAAAACAACTAGTCGAAGCTGCTAAAAAAGCTTCGAGCTGGCTCTGGACGCAACGGAACATCGTGGGGAATGGGCCTCGGTAGACTGGTCCGAGTCTCTAGTGGAAAAGAACGTCTTATCCCTTAAAAGCCAAAGTGCCTGAAATGTCTGCCAATGTCCCTCTGTCGAATGACAGAGTCTAAATGCCAAGTCTAACACCTGTCAGATGAACCAACCGAAAGCTTGTTACCATGTTCGTAAGGTAGTCGTTGCTACCGCAGAGACATTATCAATAATTCTCACAACACCTGTCACAAATGACCATATTGTCTCGTCCCTGTCTAATAACATCCGATAAAGTGCAACAAGGGAAGATCAAGGTCTGGGAGTCATGACCCAGGTCAGATCACCTTCCAAGATTGTATTGGACTGGTAACGGGTCGTTGATAAATCTTTCTATTCATGATCGGTAGACCCCTGCTTTACATGCTCCACTGTGGAGTTCTTCTTCTTTTTATACTTTTATGCTGCCTTTTATGTTGCTGTCATCCTATAGTAATGCACTTGACGAGATATGATGAAGTATGCCAGACGGTAAATTGTGCAGTTTTTTTTTTTTTTTTTGGTGCTCGTAATATCTACATTCACTTTCCTAGTCCCTTTGTGATTTCTATTTAACTTTCCACCGATTTTCAGAAAACTTATACAACAGGACTGCTTGAGCGTGGTCAGTGTGAGCAGAAAACTGAACCTGTCCGCAGCACTCCAGTCACTGCGTACATAAGCGGACATTTAGCCCATCAGTCAGCTCAGTCAAGTGAACTCAATTGCTTAAGCTCCATTGAAGGTCACAGAATATCTGGATTTTCGCAACCAGGTGGGTTTAATACTGCGTGGGTAAAAGGCTGGGTTCTCTGATATTGTACGGGTCTAAAATAGGTGAGTCTAAGACTAGGTGACTAGCATACTAGAATAGTTGAGTCTAAGCCCGTGTGACTCTATTACTGTGAGTGTCTAGAATAGTTGAGTCTAAGACCGTATAACTATAATACTGTGCGTGTCTAGAATAGTTGAGTCTAAGCCCGTGTGACTCTAATACTGTGCGTGTCTAGATTAGTTGAGTCTAAGACGTGTGACTCTAATACTGTGCGTGTCTAGTATAGTTGGGTCTAAGACCGTGTGACTAGCATACTATGCGGGTCTAGAATAGTTGAGTGTAAGACCGTGTGATTCTAATACTGCGCCTGTCTAGAAAAGGTGAGTCTAAGACTGGGTGACTCTAATGCTATACAGGTCTAGAACAGGTGAGTCTTTCTTTTTCCTCTTTGCGTTCGGTTTCGTATGTTCAAATCAGACCATCAGGTGGGTTGCCTCTAAGAACTGGCATGTCAGTAGCAGGTCCTTCATGGTTGCCCATTGCTTGCTCTGCACACTTTGCTCTTGAGGCCAGGTGCCTTTTCGAAGTTTTATGTAGAATGGGCAGGTCTGCAGAATTTGCTCATGTGTTTGTGGTCCTGTTTGACAGGCACACTGTGAGGACTATGCAATCTTTCTTTTTTTTTAAAGCATGTGGTAGTTGAGCCTGCAGTGTCCTGTTCGTAGACGGAAAAGTGTTGTATGTTGCTATCTGTTGAGTCAGCTGATGGGGTCGTGTAAATGTTTACTGTTAGTTTGTTCTCTCCACAATTCCTTGTATTGTCTCTTGATAAGTGTTCTGATTTCTGATAACGACAATTAATGGGTGTGTTCTTTCTTCTTTGTTCCATTTTTATGGCATGCCGCAGTGAGCCGGGATCGTCTGGAGAATGATTTGATTGTTTTCTGCGAGTCTTTAGCTGGCGGATCAGTTCTCTCTCCATGTTGTCTTGTGGATCCATTTGAGTCTTCCGGAGGACTGACATGCAGTCACAAAGGAAAACAATTTTGCTGTTTTTAATTTTTTTTTTCCTAAAAGACTTAGGTTGCATCAATAATAGCATGCTGATCTGCTGTGAAGTTTGTTGAGAGTCTTCCGGGGGCGCATGATGTTTCTACTGTGGTCCTATCTTGCAGTATGATGACCGATCTAGCTCCTTGATTTTTTTTCTGCTGTTCCCAATGATCCATCATTGTATACCTGTGTCCATTCGGGTTTAGATTAGAGTCGTAGACATGTTCAAGGGTCTTTGCATGCAGTACTAGGTCACATTCTTCAGCCTTTCTGTCGATGCCTACAATTATTGTTCTGACTGTAAAAGTTAAAGGATCTGTAGAAAGGATGTCACTGTTTTTTCGCTTAGTACAATTTTAATAGACGGGGAAAGCTTTGTCTTTTCAGTAGGTTGTTAGTTAATTTATTTGCTATCTGTGCATGGGGTTGTTGTTCATGCATTTAATTTTTTTTAGAGTAAGCACCTTTTCTTCCCTTTGAAGGCTGAAACTCTGGAGGCCAGAAGTTGCCTCCAGCTCATTGATTGATGTTCTTCAGTCATGATTCTGAGACCAGTGTTCTGTATGTTGTCCAGTTTGTGCAGGTTTGATTTGGATGCATTAGAGTAAGCTCCCATGACGTACTCCAGTTTTTGTCGTACGTATCCTGTGTATACTTGTCGTACAGTGTTGGCATCTGCACCCCAGCTTGTTCCAGTACGTTTCTTCATCATCAGTCTGAGCCGCAGGGTAGCTTTCCATTGGGTGTCCTAAATATGGGGGTCCTAGGTTAGCCTTTTGTCGAATCTCACTTCCAAATATCATCTTTAGGAAGGAGGCTGCCTTCTTTGTACACATCAACTTTTTCTAGCTTTGTGGAAAGAGTACCCGATACTTCTTAAGGCAAGGGAAAAGATGGCTGTCTGAAGGGAAGGGAATAGATGGCTGTGTGAAGAGGAGGGAAGAGATTGCTGTATGACATGGAGGGAAGAGATGGCTCTCTGACAAGGAGGGAACAGATGACTGTCTTAAGAGGAGGGAATAGATGGCTGCCTGACGGAGAGGTAAGAGATTGCTGTATGACGAGTTGTGAAGAGGTGGCTGTCTAAAGAGGAGGGAAAAGATGGCTGTCTGACAGAGAGGGAATAGATAGCTGTCTGAAGGGAAGGGAATAGACGGCTTTCTAAAGGGGGGAGAATAGACAGCTGTCTAAAGGAGAGGATATAGATAACTGTCTAAATGAAAGGGAGTAGATTGTTGTCTAAAGGGGAGGGAATAGATAACTGTTTCAAGGAAAGGGAGTACATTGTTGTCTAAAGGGAAGGGAATAGATAACTGTCTCAAGGAAA
This sequence comes from Candidula unifasciata, assembly GCA_905116865.2. NCBI lineage: Eukaryota > Metazoa > Mollusca > Gastropoda > Stylommatophora > Geomitridae > Candidula > Candidula unifasciata. The sequence goes on along the minus strand of CAJHNH020000990.1, from coordinate 353,396 downwards.
GGGAGTAGATTGTTGTCTAAAGGGGAGGGAATAGATAACTGTCTCAAGGAAAGGGAGTAGATTGTCTAAAGGAAAGGGAATAAATAGGTGTCTAAAGGAGAGGAAATGGCTGCCTAAAGGCTGTCTTGAGTTAACAAAAAAATCTTACCTATATTAAAATCGGAGCTGTGGATTATGGTTTATGGTTTCATAAATTACCATCACGGATTTTATTCACTCATAAGCTGTTTGATAAAAGACTCTTTGGCGCAGATTTCGTTGATGCAGGCGTCGACTTTGCCATACCTATGACAAACCACTGGGTATTTATTTGCTTAGTGAAACTAGAAACCGCAGACAATTGCTCAAGTGTGTGTTTATATATGTGTGTATGTGTTTTTGTGTGCGTGTTTTAATGGCGAGGTATTTTAATGTCAATCTGTAACCTCCCATTTTCAATAAATAGGATCACTTTTCCATTTTCTATTGCAGTACCAAGATCCCATCAGCCTTCATTGGGAATGGGAATTCCCCAGGAGCTACGCAGTGATCGAGATAGCCCCAGCCAGTTTTTCCCGCAAACGACTCCTCCAGCCACCTGCCCCGAACCATCATCAAAAGCTGGAGACATCCCCGAGTGTTACCCTTTGTCTCGTCGACCACCAGGGCATATCGAGAGTTCATTGGAAAGTTCTAACGAAGTTCCAGCTACGCGGTCCTCGTCATCATCATCATTCTTGATCCGAGGTGCCCCAGGTGATTTGCCAGTATCTAAGAGAACTCTTGCTGCAAAAATAGCACAGAGGAACTGTCAGAACGAGCCAGCTCAAGCGAGGCATGATGATCTATGGAGACATACTCAAACTAATGTACACGCAGGAGGAAGCACATGTTCTGATTTGAGTCAACAGCGTTCAGAGAGAACTCAGCAACAGTGTAGGTTGAAGGCACCTTTGCACGCGGAACAATACAATCATTTTTATGACAACCAGCAGAAAATGTTGGATTCCAGGCTACGCACGGGAATGTACGATTATGAGATGCCATGCCCCTATCTTCCAGATTTCCGCATTTTGTATAATGGTCACGATACAGAGCAAACAATACAAACGCCTAGCATTGCTAGTGAATTTGAATGTACTCAAAAATATTATCCACCTCGCGTGAACCCTCAGTGTCGGACTCCAGACAGCTTCTGCAGTTCTGCTAAAGTCGGTTCCTACGAAATCCCAAGCGGGTCATATTTCTATCAAACAAATCAACAAAGCTACAGCAACTATCCCATTTCTCGTGCCAACAGATCACAACCTAATGCACGTCTATCAACAGGAAAGTCGTCACCTGCTAGGAATCCATCAAAGAGCAGACAAATTCAACCGGCTGAACCGCGTCCATCGGCAAACAGGTCTTCAACTGCAGTGGGTCCATCACAAAACAGACACATGCAGTCAACTGAACCACGTCCATTGACAAACAGGTCTTTAACTGCAGTGTGTCCATCACAAAGCAGACAAATTCAATTAACTGAACCGCGGCCATCGGCAAACATGTCGTCAGCTGCAGTAGGTCCATCACAGAGCAAACAGAACCAATCAGCTGAGGAGGGAAATTGCTGCCTTGTACAGAATCCTCATATCATGCATGGAGAGTATCAGCTCCCCCTGGACTACGAGAGAATGTTAGAGCTAAATTTACATCCCACAAATAAGAAAAGTGACTCTAATCTGCAGCAGTCGAGTGGAAACAAGCATGTCTGTGTTTCTTATTCTTCAAGTCAGACGATAAGAGAAGCCCAGATCGCTGAAAAATCACAAGAAGATCATAGGATAGCAGACAAATTCCCACCACAGTTAAAGATGACCCAAACTAGAATGAACAAATGTGAAGAATGGCTGTGTGATGGTGGGGTTATAGGAGGAGAAAATAGGAGGCTTCTTGATAATAATAATCACGGAGGAAACATAAGGCCTTTTGAACATAACAATCCCAAAGAATACAAGACCCAGCACATAGTACTTGATGAAATAGCTGCACTCCCTGAGCATTCAAACCTCCCAAGGGGTCTGTTTGATGGAAAACCGTTGCCAGACTCGCATCACTTAAAGCCAAGTTTGACCAAGAAACACAATCCACAGAATACCTGCCATAAAGAGACTACTTTTAAAAAGGGCAACCAGAAACATTGCCCTCCTAAGGAAGTCCAGAATATCAAAAGTCAAACTGCAGACAGAAAATGGAGTTATAAATCGTCTATACAGTTTCAACACAATGATGGCACCAACAGCTGCAGTAGCTGTAGGCCAGAACTGTCATCTAATGGATTGTGTACAGATATGACCATTGAAAAGATTCGACAGAAACAACTTCCAAAATACAAAGACAGACTAGCCGACAACTTTAATCAAACAGATATACAGAAAGCAGATGCAGCCATTGATGCAGAGATAAAGCTACTTGATGAGAAGTCTTTTCAAGACAATATGGTGAAGATATCCACATCGTCGGACCGTAAAAATGCTCCGGGTAAAGATATTCGCTCTATATTACCAGATAGAACATATTTCTCCGATGGAATATTAAGCAGTAATCATAATAAAGGAATGATAAATGAAGCTGCAGACAGTTCTACATATCATTACAGACAATTAAACTGTGACCATGAGTGCCCAAAAGATTTAAATAAAGAGACGTGGCTGAAACAAATGTCGTACAAGGAGAATGATGTTATAGCTAGTAGAGGACAACACCAGATGCAGACAAGCGATAGACACGTGCAATTTCTACATGAGAACACCAGCCCCTGCTGCTTGCAACAAATGAGTCAGAAATACTGTGATGACAACGCTGAACAAATTGCAAGGAATAACGCTTTTAGTTGTGATTCATCAAAACTACATTTTCTATATCCAGATGTTGGGCTTGAGCAACAAAAAAGAGAACATGACAGAATATCTGTCCACAAACACGAAACAAATAACCATAAATATTTGGGTAGCGTGCCTTACAATGCATCAAATTACCCAAAGACTGAGTCAATAAAATTGCAACACATGACAGCAGAAAAACCTTCGACTCTTGGTACTTCTCAACACCCCAAGGTGCCGTCAAACGGTGCTAACATATTTCAAAATATTACTATTTTTGACAATGTCAAAGGTCATACGTTTGTTGATGGTGTTCAAATCTCTGGTCCTTTTACATCAGGGCCCCGAAATACACAACATCAAACTCACAGTCGTGGCAACGTAGATTTCTTAATGCCAGACATTTTAAATAAAGGCGGTAGACACAACACAGCTTCTTATCATGACACAAACATTGACCAAACTCAGAATCGCCAGAGTAACACATGCGTGTCACAATACACAACCCTGAGCTTTCCGAACAACCATAGACCTGGATGTACAGCACAGACGGACGAAAATGGGTTAGTTGGCAGTAGCTTACCGTCAAAGACACATCAGCCCAGCTGCACATCAAATAGTCAGTCAGACTTTGTCTCCACATTGAACTTTGGCTGCTGTGTCCTTCCACCAAGTCAGGCAACTTTCATCAGGACCACACCACCATGCTCCACAGTCTCGTCATCAATGTCGTCCCCATCGTCACATGAAACACCATTCAAAATGCCATATACTGTAAACCGTCTCACGCGAGGCTGCAACTTGCATCATAAAGACATTGTACAGATAGTACCTTCCTACTCAAGTGTCGACACCAGTAGTGATGTTTCAATGGCTTCTGATAACAGCCAGTCCAGGATTGGTATTAACAACATCTTTGCTTCTGTAAAAACACATAGCTCTCAGCAGGATCTTGTATGCAAAGAGATGCATACTCCCTGTAGCTTGCAGCATCAAGAGCCACACGCCTCCCATCAACAGTTACAACAACACTACAATCCACACATTCATATGGAAAACCAAACCTTTAAAGACACACAACACCTAAAAAAAATGCAATGTTGCTTACACCAGAATGATTCAGAAGCAGGGTATCAAGACAGACATGATTTCCAAAGCCATAGCTCTAAGGAAAGAATGCATCTTCCTTGCTTCCTTCAGAGTGCAGGCTGTGATGACAACGCCATTCCTTGCCACAGCAGTAAATCACAGTTGTTCTCTTCACATCTTCTTCATCAAATGTCAATTCATCAAATCACCCCGAGCATCCAGTCTGAAGCTCTAGAGAGTATCATGACATCGATTTCTGACAAGTCACAAATGTCAACTGGCACATCAGATGGTTGTTTTACCAATGCAACTCAATCATCGGAGCAACGAAAACAAGATGCAGTTGATGCAGGCACTCAGCAAACCAGCAATAATCCTGCAAACATGGATCTTAACCGCACTTCCCCAACTAACAACACAGGGTCTTCTCTTCAGCAAACATCTGCTAGCTCAAGTATTGTGACCAGCAGTCATACAAATATAGGAAGTTCAACTGTGTCCCATTTTGAGGAAAACACATCGGATCTGTTTCCGGCATTAAACTTTGAAGACTGCCGAGAAGCGATGCTCCTGTCTCTATCATCTTCGACAGATATGGAGCCAATCCTGAATTCGACAAAACCAGACCAGATGTTAGTGAAAGATGGCAGACTAGATGACCATGCTAGGGACGGTGAGCCTTCATTAAGAAATTGTAAGCAGAAGAATGTTGAACACATACACTCTGGGAATGCTAGTGTTGGCTTATTGAGCTCTACATGTGATAGTCAACGGTAAGTAAATCTGAACATACAGTTGTTCTAAATGTTTCTTACTAGAGGTCTCCGTGCCTTACGACCAATTTCTGTTTCGACTAAAAGGGGGTTAAAAGAACAGGTCGTAAGTCGAAGTTATATTTTAAAAGACTTTTTTTTTATTGTTCAAAATAGTCATAAAAATCGTACATAAAAAAAAAAAAAAATAAAAAAAAAAAATTTTTTACTGTACAAACCTAACCGGACCGCAAAGTGAGCGATAAAACACCAGGTGACACAAAGTGTCCCTATTCGGATGGGAATCTCCGGTTACAAGTCCCATGTACAAGTCCCAGAAATCCCATTCAACCGTTAAGCTGTATAAAGATCGCTAACTTCAGTCGGGGTGGGCTTTTAATAACAAAAAATTGCATCCCATATTGGGTTTAACAGGAATGATTGTAGGTAGTTGCTTTGCTGGGAAAAAATCTTCACGTTCAACCATCTTTCCCAAAAGGAATGGCTTAGGAGTGCACGCCATCAAATTCCCTGCACAGCTCTCCTGCAGTGTTGATGCGATCAAAGAAGGTTAGGTTAGTTGCGTATCCTTTATAGGACGTTGCAGAACCAACCCCAACAGCCCCTGGCTGTTGTGTGTTTTTTCTAGGCAAATTTACGTCCAGTAGTTTGCCATTGTTTACTAGACGGTCGGCTCTCTTGATACCACTGTCGAAACCAACGCAAGGCGCATGGCCCGCAGCTGGGATCGAACCCGGCATCCCGGAATTACGAAGCGTTCGCATCGACTTAGGCACAGAGCCGACGATCAAAGGAGAGAGGACACAGATACTGTCCCGAGCGGCGAGATAATGGACGACCCTGTCGCCAATGATGGAAATATTGTGACTGAGTGATTAACTTTTCACTCCACTAAGGAATCGTAGAAGGGATAAACACCGAATGACATAAAGTGCCACCATGTGGATTTTTACTATTTTAATATACTTATTTATTGTGGTCTAGGTGTGAATGGTCAGCGGACCATTCCCCCCTCCCCAGATGGTCTATACTCATCAAGTAACAATAAAAGTGAATTATATATTGTCAGCAATATATATATATATATATATATATATATATATATATATATATATATATATATATATATATATAGGGTTATCTCTCTTGGGCGTATAGTCCATGTATATACAACATTTATGTCCCTTGGAGTTCAGATTCTGAGACTTAATGGGGTAATACGTAAAACCGACCGACCGCAGACCCATTTGCCGGAATCACAGTCGAGGATCTGTATAGTCGTGCAATGGGAGGGGTTCATGAATGAATGGAAACGATTGTATTCGTACTAGGCATGATGGTGAACTGTGTGTTTATTTTAGAGGCAGTTCCGTCTACGAAGTCAGAGAAGGATTTAAGTCTACGACGTCGGAGGAGCAGTTGAATCCACCTCGTCTGAAAGGAAGGATGCACCGCCAAGATTTCCTGAGAACCGATGCAGTTCTTAAGTGCTTCGCTGTAGGTCGCTATCAGGGAGCTCTGTTGACGTGTGTGGATATCTATTCTAGTCTGGGTGTTGCCAGGCTAGACTTGTGTACCTATGTGTCACGCTGGATAACAATTTGGCAATTATTACTCTTCGTCATTCAGTTTCCTTCAGGTCATCTTCAATAACGTTTTTATCTTTTCAATGTACTCTTATCACTAGTCTATAAAAACTATGAATCTTTTCTCCAGGCGATTCCCGTGTGGTGGGGAATGAACAAGCGGACAGATTGGCTGGATCTGTAACATTGGCTGGTAAATTGATACATGACAAGACAGATGTGGTCAAGGCCCTTTTGGAACAAGGAAAGAAGCCAGCAGAGAAACAAGATTATTGTTGCCTTGAGAGAATGATGATGCACCTGGGTGTAACCAGAGGGTCTGGCAGGCTCACTATACTCAGAGGAAAGGCAAGATGGACATATAACAAGATATCGACCGGTACCAATAGTTTTAGAACTCTGCGTTGGCTGCTGATGATGGGGACGGAGCGCATATGGGAATGTCCCGGGTGCTGTAACATCAATTCTTGACTCAACTCAACCCAACTTAACTCGTATATAAAATCACATCTCTGCTCCATGCAAAAAGTTTTTCAAGTGTCAATGATTCACGTCCGTATATCAGAACAGTATTTACATAGCTTTCTTTGCTCATGTCATCAAAAGGAGAAAAATGGAGTACATCGTTACGGTTGAAAACTTGGAAGGGAAAAAAGGTAGAGGGAAACCGACAGAAAAGATGTCGGATAGTTCATCTGAAAGATCTTCGGCATTATAAAAGATAGTTTACCGTTGTGGGTGAAGAGGGTAGGCCCATGTTGCGCTGCGAACGCGCTTCGTAATGTCGGGGTGCCGGGTTCGATCCCAGCTGTGGGCCTTGCGCCTTTCTCAGGTTTTGACCGTAGTATCGAGAGCCTATTGTCTAGAAAGAAATGGCAAACTACTGGATGTGATTTTGCGAAGAAAAACCACAACAGCCAAAACATGCTGGTGGTTGGTTCTGCAACGTGCTATAAAGGATACGCAACTAACTTTTAGGTGAAGAGGGGCATCGGGCAGGGCTTCATACCATCTTGATAATCACTATTGTGTGTCTATTAGGAAACGAAGGCGGTGGTAGTTTGCCATCCCAGACGATTCCCTAGAAACTCTGATCCTGTAAGAGCTCTTGTAAGTGCTCCCCATCCCCTCATGTAATCATGTCATCCATTTACAGGATTTAAAAAAATAAAGTGTTGGATGCAGTATTAGGTACTATCTTATTAGCCGACCACAAATAGGGGAAATCCATAGGTCACGGGACAGTCAAATATTTCAGGGGGTGGTAGATTAGGCGTGTAGTTTCGGCTAGGGCAAGGGTTAGGGTTAGAGTTAGGGTCAGGGTTAATGTTAGAGTTAGGGTTAAAGTTAGGGTTAGGGCTAGAGTTAGGGCAAATGTTAGGGTTAGAGTAAGAGTCAGGGTTAATGTTAGAGTTAGGGTTAGGGTCAGAGTTAGGGTAAGGGTTAGGTTACCGCGCGAAAACCTTGGCCTTGGAAGAAACGCGCCAAAGTACAGAAACCACGGTAAACCCGTTCTTACCACCCTCTAAAATACTGGACTGTCCCGTGACGTCATTTGTGGTCGGCTAAAAGAAAGCACCCAGTATTCTAATGAAAATAAAATCTATCTATCTATCTATCTATCTATCTATCTATCTATCTATCTATCTATCTATCTATCTATCTATCTATCTATCTATCTATCTATCTATCTATCTATCTATCTATCTATCTATCTATCTATCTATCTATCTATCTATCTATCTATCTATCTATCTATCTATCTATCTATCTATCTATCTATCTATCTATCTATCTATCTATCTATCTATCTATCTATCTATCTATCTATCTATCTATCTATCTATCTATCTATCTATCTATCTATCTATCTATCTATCTATCTATCTATCTATCTATCTATCTATCTATCTATCTATCTATCTATCTATCTATCTATCTATCTATCTATCTATCTATCTATCTATCTATCTATCTATCTATCTATCTATCTATCTATCTATCTATCTATCTATCTATCTATCTATCTATCTATCTATCTATCTATCTATCTATCTATCTATCTGTCTATCTGTCTATCTGTCTATCTGTCTGTCTGTCTGTCTGTCTGTCTGTCTGTCTGTCTGTCTGTCTGTCTGTCTGTCTGTCTGTCTGTCTGTCTGTCTGTCTGTCTGTCTGTCTGTCTGCCTGTCTGCCTGTCTGTCTGCCTGCCTGCCTGCCTGCCTGCCTGTCTGCCTGTCTGTCTGTCTGTCTGTCTGTCTGTCTGTCTGTCTGTCTGTCTATCTATCTAATCTATGCAATCCATCTAATCAGTCTAATCTATTTATCTATCTATAAATTTTACAGTTTCTTTGACCTTAAGATATCTTTTGATTGCTTTTGTGTTGCAGGCTTGGTCATTCGGATGCAAATCCGCCTAAGAAGGAAACAGAGATCCTGTCCGACATGTCAGTCTTGTTGGGTCTGGATGATATCTTTACTGGCGGCAGTAAGGATCAATAGGTGGCTGGTAATTCTACTTAACAATAAGGCTGCTGAAACAAAGAAAACGTTGATTGGGGGGGGGGGCGGCAGAAAGGGGAGGGGGATGGCGGGGGTCCTCGGCCGGCTAATGTTTTGTCTATTCGCCAGGGGTTTAATTTAACTAAATAAACCTAAGCCTTGGTTAAGTGTGCAATAATATTGATAATTACAATAAAGGGCCCTTTTCCCGCGTCTACAGGCGTATTTGGAATAAAGGGTTGGTCAATATTCTTAAAGACCAATCGGCAGTTGGTGGGTGCTAGGGTCTGCATCTGGTCGGCCTCCTTAACTCTCCAAGAACTGCAACTGGTACCCACTCGAGGCTGGGTCGACCTCAGAGCCAGGATCATTTCTGAAATAAGTCCGACCCTGTCAGGACCCGATCCCACGACC